>JAUMHB010115006.1:16833-28479 GCA_032359685.1 Pittosporum tobira | reverse complement strand
TTATTTACAAAAAAAATAAAATCAAAGAGTTTGTCTTAAAATAAAATTTAAAAACTTATTTATCAAATAAATAAATAGTTTATTAATATATATACATAATATCAACTGTTTTAATTTATAACTAATTAAATATTAAAAAAAATTACATAAAATATTATAATAACTTTTTATAATATATCAATAAACAATTGTGTTTAGTCCGAACAAAACGCCGGACATTCAAGCTAATATTAACAATATATTAAACCAGATTTACACTTACATAAATGAGACTGCTGTTTTTTTTTTATTTATTTAAAAAAAAATGGGCCTTATCATTCATTATACAAAATCTTAAAAAGAGAGTCAAATTTATTTATTTATTCAACTTTTTTAATTCTAAAAATAGAGTTTCTTAATAATTTTTCAGCCCATGTTCAAATTTTAAGATTTAAAAGCAAATAAAAATTTATTTTGTGTGTCCATTATTTTGTTAGTTTTTTTGTCTCTTTTTGTCGTTTTGTGTTTTTTTTTCTTCAGCAATTATTGTTGTTATCATACTATTTATTTGTATTTATTTAAGTCACCGACCGAAGGGAAGCATCCATTCTTTTGTCTTTTTGTGTTTTTTTTTAATTAATTAAATATTCTTGTTATTATATTATTTCATTTGTCCTAAAATATTGACTAAAACAAATAAATTTTCTAAATTAAGAAAAATTACTTTTAAATAGTAAAAAATATTTAGTCACAAAAAATGTAAGTATTCCTATAAAAAAATTCTTTAAACACACACAACATACTTTTATAGATTTTTATACTTAAGTTATTAATTTTTTAATAAAAAAATGTACTTAAATTTATTATTTTTGAGATGGATGGAGTATTTATCATTCCCAAAATATAAGTTTGTTAATTAAGAAGAATTACTTTTAAAGAGAGAAAAATATTGAGTCACAAAAAATGTGAGTATTCTTATAAAATTTTTATATAAATACGCTACATATTTTTATAGATTTATATACTTAAGTTATTTATTTTTGAACCAAAAAAATATCCTAAATACATAAATTCATTATTTTTTAGACAGATGGAGTATTTATCATTTTCAAAATATTGACTAAAACATGTAAAGTTCGTAAATTAAGAAAAATTACTTTTAAAGAGAAAAAAATGTTGAGTCTTAAAAAAATTTCCAGTATTCCTATAAAAAAAATTATTTAAACATACACTACATACTTTTATAAATTTAAATATTTGAGTTATTCATTTTTAGACAAAATAAAAGGATATCTAAACTTGTTATTTTTTAGACGGATGGAGTATTTATTATTTCCTCTATAAAAAAAATTAACATCAAATTTATATGTGATTTACAACATTTATTTTTATATCAATTAATATAAAAGTTTAGGGACGCACGTCTCTTTTTTCTCGTTGTGGTTCTTCTTTTGTTTTTTAAACCAATTATTCTTGCTATAATCCTATATATTATTTACTCTACCCCATAATTATAAATACTTTTGACCTCTATTAGATTAAGTTTTTAAAATGTCAAAATTTAAATTATAATATAATTTTCAAAATTTTAAAATAGTAATTTTTTATATGTAACTTACGACATTCATTTTGACATCATTAAAAATAAAATAAAATTACTACAAACAAATTTAAATTATTATGCTAAGTTTAGAAAAAAAATTATAACTTGTAGAAATATTTTAGATAGTTTATAATTTCCATTAATATATGAGCTAAATTAAATGAATGACATAATTTTAATCTATAAAATATAAATTATTAAACTATTAATTATCTATTTACATATTTTTATTTTAAAATATATTTTTTAAAAATTAAAATAATTATAACGAGTTCCGTGCGCTTCGCGCGTGGTTGGGATCTGGTATAAGCAAGATATGGCTATAGTTGTTGTCTTATTGAAACAAATTTTAAAATATATAAAAGTATAATTTTTAAAATATATTTTTAATATATTTAAATAATAAATAATGTATTAATAATAAATAAATAATATCATGATATATATTTTTATATATTTTAAAATTTCTATCACACAAATCACTAAAATTGATGGTTTAGTTATAGGAGGGAGTAGCTTTATATAAGATGAACAATATTGGTGATGGTGACATATGCTTTCAACACCAGGACACCTCGTTTCTTCACTAATAATACCGTAATTTTATGTGGGATATGAAGGAGGTATTTTACCGTGTTGACATTTACTGTCTTCTACTTTCCTTAGGTTACATTTGATGTATATTTTTCTTTTATTTTTTTGTTTTAAAATAAAAATTAATTATTATTTTTAGCATGTTTTAAAATTAAATGCACATTTATATTTTGATATCATAATAAATTATGATATTTTTAATTTGTCATTTCATTATAAATATAGATAAAAATTTATATATTATTTTTTTTTCAAAAAATATGTTCAAAACACCTTATTTTTATATAAAAATTATAACAAAATATCTTATTATAAAAATTTTTATATTATTAAAATATTTTTAATTTTAAAATGGAGGATCTTCTTTTACTTTAATTTGTTCTTCGTATTTTGTTTTTAATTGGTCTTTGTATTTTCTTAGACGGCCAGTCCGTCCCACATGATGCTTGGAATGGGGCAGCTAAATATCAATGCTTTAAATATCGGTAGACAGATTTAGGAGATAGAGATAAAGTCTAGCGCTTATACAATTTTAATAAGATATTAATCAAACGTATGAGGAGATTAATTCAATTTTAAGCGTTCAATTTACATAGGTGGTATAAGACATTTTCTATGATTAATTCAAAGATTAATCCGAATTATGTGGAGATTTTTTAAGTAGTGCTAAATACTAAAAAGCTTGTTTAGTTCCAATTATTGGAATTGATTATAATTTATTTTCAAAAATTAACTACTTTAAAATTAATTTTATTATACGTTAAATATAATAATATTATCAATTTATCTTAAAAAATTAGTCAATAAATAATTTTTTAAATTTAAAAAAAAATTAATTAACAAATAAACTATAATTTATTATGAAATAATTTGTGTGAAGCTTCCTTCGAAAAATGATAAACATATTCACTGTGAATAACACACTGGTTATTTACATTGTCAGATTAGACACCTGTACTTTTAATCAGTCATAGTATTGCCGTATATTTCAAATTGAAATATTCAATTTTTTTTTATAATAATGAAATATATAATTATAATAAAATAAAAAATATATATATTAATTATTTTATCTGTCAAACATATTCCGATTTCAAACCACGTGCAGCACCCGGACCAATATTTTTTTAGTAAATAATTCAACCATGGCTATAGCGTCCTTTATTGTTCTCATCTCTTTTTTCACCTGCTTTGGTCGCCCGCCTGTTGGAGCGATTTTATTTTGACTCGCTATATTGAAATAATCTCAACATTTGATTTGCAAGCATCCTGTATTAAAATTCAATTATATTTTTTATTTTCGATTCCAAAATTATAAATATTTATGATTTTTTCAAGTAAAATCCCTATACATTTTTACAAATGTAGATCTACTTATTCTTAATTTCTTATGAGTCATTAAAAGCACGTAACTAAGAAAATAACAAAAAATTGCGAAGCTCCCACCAAAAAAATAAAGAAAAAGAAGTAGATACAATGACATCCAAATAAAAATACTGTATGAACATATCTAATTTTATGTTCTTTTTAAATACCTAAACTGAATACACAGATTCTAAAAACGCATCCATCTAATTGCGAGGGCGCCGGACCTTAGCAGCCTCCAAAGGCGGTAGCTTCTGGCTTCTTGTGGGAGTACAAGGTAAAATAACCAATCGCACCAACAACCGTTAACCCGCACAGAGCCATTCTCGAAGGACTAAATGGTAATTTGTATTGGAACATTTGTTATAACCCCGTTTTGAAAATAACATAATAATTTTCATAAAATAATATCTATCTGAATCGAGTGATATTAACTATTTTCTTAAGATAATATTCGTCCCTTGTATATTGCACAAGGTTACAGCGAATTGTCTTCCAAGATAAGACAGGTGATGAACTTAATCCTCATTAAATATTAAGTGCAAAACTAATATTTAATCAAAACCATAATGAGAAAGAAAATAAAATATTAAATGTTTCAAGTACTATAAATATTTAAAAGAGTGAATCCACTAATATGTAAAATATGAGTTACTTGAATTGATCTTTTTACAATAAAGTCATTAGCTTTTTATATGCTTTACACATCCATTTGAAGAGATATAAATGAATAGATATATTTACTCCATATATGACTAGACACATCAACTCTATGTTAACACCTATTCATTATATATTTTAACTTAATGAAATGTCTTATTTCATTGAACAGATACATTTTTTCATTACAAAAATGTGCAATAAATATATTAACATATTTTACTAATTTTAAATTATTGATGATTTTGAAAATCACCAACAATTTTCTCTTATTTTCATAATCATCTAATATTTATCGGTTAACATTCTTCTTTCATTCATTAGGCATAGAATACATAAGTATAGGTGTCTTTCGAATTGAACCTCACATAGTCTAGCACCCATGAATTACCTCAATTATAATAGACTTAGTTTTGAATTATAATTCATATATATGACAACCGTCGGTGCTAAACATATTTTATACCTTATATGATTTTACATATACTAACACATTTAAGACCATGTGTTCCATCTTAAGAATTTATAAGAGAACTTAGAGACAAGCTTTTAAATCTCGCAGAGACGACCTCCACTTCTCTCTCTTATATATGTGAGTCTAATATATACATTTGTATAACTTACATCTTCCATTGAGATCTAGATTTATTAAATGAATCATCATATTTAAATGAATTATCATACCCTCCATTTACCTCCCATACAAATATGCACTTGATCTTGAGATTGAAAAAATAAAAATATATTTTCTTCTTTTATTTATATAAGTGCATAACCTGATTATTATTACAAAAATTTTGTCATTAAATTAGTATCATAGATGTTTAGTCTATGCCTAATTGAGTTCATTTTGCAGGTTACCTCTCACTACAAAAGCTTTAGACCCTATCAATCTCCATAGAAATCTTCCATACATCCTTACTTGAGATTTTTATATCGGAATTTGCCAAATTATTTTTGATCTTTAACATAAGCAATGACTATATCATTTTAATGATTGAGCGCTTTTTTTCATAGTCATGTTTTATACTGATATACCTTGACTTGTATGAAGGCACCGGATTATCATGTAACAAACTTAGATTCCAAAATATCATTATACTTTCTATAATACTTGTAAATGACTCTCTACATAAAATGAATATCTACTCACTTGTGAGCTTACTTCTACAGGAATCTCCTTAAGTTACATCAATGCATATTAAACAATTACCATAGTTTAATATTACATAATTAAATCACATTGTCCAAGGTTCTTCGTACAAGGATTTAACTTGACATAATAAATGTCATACATTATTTACATATTCATGTTTTTAAATTTTAACATCAAATCTATAACTTTATGAAATAACACATCATAAAGTTATTATCTCTAATTATCAAGATAAAATTCATATGTAAATAATCATAATACTAGTTGTTTATAATGCACTTAAACAATCATATTAATGCCATACACGTACATAATTTAATATCCATAAATACCGATGCACGTAAGCCTTATATCCGTTTTTCATAGCATGATTAATACAAAATATACTTATATGCAAATTATTCTCCACATAAGAATTTCAAGAATAAATTAACATCTAGCATAACATAGTAATATCAAATAAAAATATTTATACTAACATGTTAGAAAATAAAATATTGTATGAAAATAAAATTTACTTACAAAATTTTCGCATATCTGTCATTGAAATTTTATTTAATGGGATAAACTTTATCCATGATAATATTATGTCAGTTAATGACATTATTTCTCGTTAAATCACATAGAATAACATATTTCATATCGGGGATCATTACATTTTCCCTTTCTTTTAAAAATAAATTTTGTTTTCCAAGAACATAAATGATAATTTCTTTAGTTAAAAAAAATATTTTATTTGTATTCAAATTTGCCACATATTTGTTTGAATACAATGAGGCAACTTTTGTATTTTCCGACAAAATCACAATTTCATATGAGTATAATAAATTATCTCATATATTTTTCGTAGTCACAAATCATTGTCACCACCAAACAATGATTTAAATAGCCACAATATATGTATAAAATATATACATAATTTATGCTTAATCAACAAGCAACAATTATGTGTGTATAATAAATTATTACATATAGATTAAGACCGACATAATTTACAAACAAATCATTCATAGCCTTAGACCACTAGTTTAATTCAGCAAATATTATTTTTTAGAATTGTACTCAATCCGAATATTGTCTTAAGATTGTTGGAACAATTGTTATAATCCCGCTTTGAAAATAACACAATAATTTTGATAAAATAATATCTACCTGAATCGAGTGATGCTCATTATTTCCTTAAAACAATATTCGCCCCTTATATACTGCACAAAGTTGACGACGAATTGTCTCCAAAGATAAGATAGGTCAGGAACTTAATTCTCATTAAATATTAAGTGCATAATTATTATTTAATAAAAATCATAATGAGAAAGAGAAGAAATTAAAAATATTAAATATTTAAAGTACTAAAAATATTTAAAAGAGTGAATCCACTTATATGTAAAATATGAGTTACTTTGATTGATTTTTTTAGAATGATGTCATTAGCCTTTTATAAGTTTTACACATCCCTTTGAAGAAATATGAATGAATAGATACATTTACTCCATATATGAATAGACAAATCCACTCTATATTAACACATATTCATTGCATATTTTAACTTAATGAGATGTCTTATTTCATTGAATAAATACATTTTTTTCATTATAAAAATATGCAATAAATATATTAACATATTTTATTAATTTTAAATTATTGATGATTTTGAAAATCACCAACAATTTGTTCAGCTGGTGGAGAACTCCTCCGGTGTGTTGCCCTGCACTTGGAAGCTTTGGACTCGCCTGATGATCCCCTCCGGCAGCTGCCTGTGCTCCTGTCATTTTCTTCTCTTTATCTGGCTTCTGAAAGTAATCTCTCCGTGTTCTTTTAAGAGTTAAGAGTTTTACACTTGCGTGTGCATATTTTTTTTTGGGTACATACTTGCATGTGCATATTTATGTACATGGAAATATGGAATATCCACGTTTTTAGCTCCAACGACTATTTCCCTTCTTAGAAGAAGGATGAATACGTATGGTTAATAATAGTTTATTACTTGGCAAGTTTAGATACATGCCTGAAATGTACACATATTTGAATGGCTTTAAGAGTTGCAATTATCAAAAATCAAACTACCATTTCGGCTTCTCTTTCATTTCTTGGAATCCCTATGTCAAGCCTCATTGTCGGTTTGTACTTCTCGGGCACAACAGCACCACCCTGCACACAGACTTCAATCACTGCAGGGGCCTGACCATAAAAGCTCCGAAGCTCTCTCTGCAATTCAGGTTCATTCACATCAGGAACATGCCACACATATCTTGGGGGTATAAGGTCATCAAGAACCGCAGCCTGCCACCCGTGCTGCCCATTCCGTTGCTGGTGCTTATGGGCCCCACAGTTCTGCGCCTTGTGTCCGCTGTGGCCCACATGCACCTCGGGACAATACCCGCAAACCCTCACAAGGTACATCTTCATCAACCTATTGGCTCCTCTCCTCATTTTTTCCCACTCTTCAAGTGTTTCCTCAGCAAGCAAGGCTATTTCTTCAGCATTTGATGGGGCCACTATTTCCTTATCGGGTATTTCGCTAAATAGTGGTTCCTTTGGAGTTTCTGGAACAGGGTCTGGTAGTTCACTTTCATCTGCATCAACAAATTCACTTTTCCCGATTCGGATGATTGGCTTTCTTCTTCTTTTTGTGGGAAACTCGGGCAAATCAACACCCGCTTGAATGCAGAGTTCAACTACTGCTGGAATTCGAGGGACTGAAAACCTCTCCTCATGGGGTATACGCTTTCCAAGACGGTCAAAAAGGTGGTAGGCTTCGATCGGAACCAATATGTCTTCGACCACAGCATTTGTCCACTCATGATGTCCCTTACGGGCTGAAGCATTTGGGCCTCTACACGACTTGAAAGGGTGTCCAACAGGTCCCACGTGGATTTCATTACACCACCTGCAAAAGTGTTGTGGTACATTCTCAACAACAAATCTTCAGCATTGTTGCAAACATGCTTTCTGAATGACATAGAATCACTAGTAAAGGTACTACATTTGTTCCACAAAAGAGTCCCTTTTGCAAAATTTGTGAATACTAAAAAGAAATTTTCCTTCCATGTTTAGTTTAATGGCGATGACATGATAACATAGTTACAATGGTGAACATGAGGACATGGTGTCATTTTGTACTATCATCAATAAGATGGGAACTCCTTTTTCTGGAGCAATTTTTTTTGATGAGTGGGACTCTTCTAGTGGAACAACGAGAGTATTTAGAAGCATATCCTAATAAGCTCTGATAGCATGACCATCATAAATTACCGAATTACTTCCAATCTCAATTCATATTATAGTTACTTGTACATGGTTCTGTGGAGGGACAGTTCTATCCCCAGCTAAATTTCCAATTTACAGCAAGTTCAGGAATACTAATTTACCGCTAACCATAGCATTGCAATTCAACAATATAAGAGACAAAAACTTACTTGCAGGCAAGAACAGGCACCACTTTCAAGAGCTTCTTGAGATTGTTAATCAGTGATATTCTTGCGTTAAAAACACCGTATGCAAGAGGAATTAGTCGTTTGACCAGCAATCCATTCTTTGGAGGAGGGACTGGTCTTTTGGGTTGTCCTTTCCTGCTCTTCTGCCTCTCCCTAGCAGCTCTCCGCAATTCCACTATTGGTATAGGGAAGGGCTTTTTCTCTCTCTTTGAATAATAACGAGGCAAATCAGCATTCTGAGGAGGATGGTCGCATTTGATAACAGGGGACTTGATGTGACATAAATTCTGTGGTCGGATTTTGGTCGTTGTTTGAAGTCTAAACTTGTTTTCCCCATACTGCATATACAATCATCAAAAGGATAGGAAATTAAAATTCAAGAATCTTAGGACCTGAATCTATTAATAAATATATGAGTCACTTCACAAACTACATTTTCACAGCACATATCATCATATACATATTTGATGTGTAATGATAAATTTGGGAGGATAGGCCAGCTAAAGTGTCAAACCATAGAAATTGGTTTATCATATACTGCATAGATTGTTACAATATGGATGATAGGTTCCTGTGGTTCACCAGATAAGGGAAAGAAGGGACACAGCGTAGACAAGCAATATGGAAAAGCTGTTATTTCATGAAGTGGGTATAGATCTCTGTGTAGTATTCAATTATAAATTGTTGTCAGGGAAAGAATTTCTCTTTTTTTCTTTCATTCAGCAATGTACTGTCTTCACTTTGATAGGCGGTGTGACGGTTGCAATCAGTAGAGCATTTTTTAATTTTGTCTATCTTTAACTTTTTCAGGATGCATCCTTTCTTTTTAGGAGTTCTATGAGCATTATACTTGTGCAAGGAAAGGCTATCACAATTATTCAAAAAATATAGTTTATTTAAGATCTGTAATAAAATAAGGCTAATCTAAGTCGTTCAGCGGAGTTGATCTAGCTATATTTCCTTGATTGCAGCGATCACTCTCAAATTCCTCTTAGCTTCAAACTGCGATGTCAAGAAAACGGTATCAAATTGGTTAACAACAAGCTTAGTCGTTCGAGCTATACCTAGGAAAGAAATGGCTCATCAGAATGAAAACTTCTCTTTGATAGGGGAGCTATTTTGGAAGTTATGAGAATATTAAAAGCAACGGGCGAAAAACGCTAAAAACCTATATATCTACCACAAATGAACCGGTTGAGATGATATTGGCCCAAACTTATGTTATTCAACTGGTGCAAGTAAGAAGTCCAGAACCTAAAACTGGAAAAAATCAAACTTCAGGTTTTCTAGAGCAAAAGATGAAACCTTTGGATATTGGTATGATAAAAGTACCGAATAGGTTTGGAAAAGTGAATTCAAATATATTTCCTAGTCTATTTTATTGTCTGGTATTAGCAAACAACTGGCCAAGAGGAAGCCAGAAAGTGGACAACATATTATAAAGTGTAAAATGTAACCAAACATTCTTGAATGTGTAACCAAACATACTTGTTGCAACATTCATAATATCCCAGTCAAAATTCTTTAACAGATTAGCCAGAAATTAATTTCCCTAAGACTGAGAATTACTTTCTGGGGGATATTATCAATATATTTGAAAGTTAATTACCTACTACAGTATATGACAATCATCCGATTCATCACATTTTGTTACTTTCTCCACAAATTAAACAGCTGCTTCAGTTGAAGGAGTCAAAATGTATTCTTAATCATGTTAAATAAGTATATCAAGACACTTACAAGAAGCAAAAAATCAAGCTCACACCTTACGCAAAATCAACAAGTATAATCAAGTTAAGAGTTTAAATGCACTTAACTAACTAGATTTCATAGAAACAAAAATTAAACCTATTCACTTCCTCATTTCCTAAGATTCTACGAACTTGACATGGGAATTCGAAGGGAACAACTTGTTTACCTCGAAAGAACTAAGAGTACCCAAAACCCAGTGGGGATTGAATTTCAAAGTTTCCAATTTAGGAGGGAAAGGTGCCCTTCCTTGAATATTATGCAATGAAATTATAGTGCCAAACTGGGAGGAAATGCACCCACAATTCATCCCTGAAATCACATAAATCTAAAAAATTTGCAAATATGTTTATATATACAAGGAGAAGATTGTGGGTTTCTTAATGAGTGATAAACGTAGGAATTTGAGCTACAGTTACACTCTCATATGAATCTCGAAGCACGCTGATTTGTCGGAGGAGGGGTGCAAGAAAGAGGATTCAGAACCGGAATAGCTAAGGCTCGTTTCTTTTGATATTTTAATTTTAATAAATGGAACTATTGAAGGAAAGTTGGGCCTCCTTTTGGTTACAGAGAAAGTTAGGCCCGCTTAAAACAAATGGCCAACAGCTGGGGGTTAAAAGTTTGGCCCGTTATTATTTCAGAAGCTAGTCTGGGGGTTGTTTAGGAATTGTAAACCAGAAGACCGACACAACGACAAAATGGTCCATGCTCCTGAAATAGTGATTACGACCCAACAGTACTACTTTGTCTTAAAAATCGGTATATCGGTCGTCACATCATTAGTGTCAAAATTGGAATTTAGCAAGTGAACATGGCTATTTTTCTTCTTTTGTTTCTTTTAAAAAAAAATAAAACTACGTGGATTAATACATATACTAATGTATTTTCATCAATTTGTGGAAAAAATTAAAAATAATTATAATAGCAAACTCATTTTAGATATACTCAAGCATTCATTAATTATAATTTAACGCATTAATTTGTATATAATTTGTTAATATATTTATTAATGTGCAAAAAAAAAAATTCTTGGTAAGAGAACTGTCAAATGTATACCTTGATCACTTAAATTGTAATTTAAATAATATTATTGTAACTTTAAA
>JAUMHB010114895.1:5262-28479 GCA_032359685.1 Pittosporum tobira | reverse complement strand
TTAAAAATTTTAATAAAAAAAAAACCCCCCCCCCCCCCCCCCCCCTTTTATTTATAAATATGAAGATCATGTCCTTTTTATTCAATCCTACAAGAACTAAATAATAATAATTCTTCTAAAAAAAATGACATTTGGAATTTTAAAAAAAATCTTAAATTTAAAAAAGAAAATTGTGTTTCTTGCCTTGAATTCATGTCATAAATCTTCCATTAAATATAAGTTGTACAGTAAAAAGAAACTTAATTTGATACTTATTATTCATATCCATGGAAACCTTTCACCAATATTAGAAGTTAGAACCATTTGAAAAGATTGATACCAAGGAGAATTATCAATCAATTTAGAGTGGAAAGGATACGCACCCAACCATATTTAGTCCAACTAGGAGTCCTTTTTTTTTTTTTTTTTTTTTCTATCTTAGCGTGCTAGGTTCCAGTGCCTTGTGACAATCAAAAAAATTATTTAATGCAAGAATATTTTATTTCACGCCATTTAATTATGTTTCAATTTACTTTTTCATATTGTAATTGTGTTAATTCACTTCCTATAATTTACTTACTTTCATGTCAGTATACACTTTTGTGGAAAAAATCGTCAGTTTTTTCAAAAAAAATTGTTTTATGCGTGCATCTCATGTACCGTTTAAATAAGAAAAATATAATTTAAAAAATATTTTTAAATGGTTAAGATCGAAATTAGAACTATTAATATAAGCATGCTTATTGGGATTAAGCACTTAATTTTTTGACTTAATAATTTTAAAATATAGGTTTAACATTTATGTCTTACTTACACACCACCACGTGATATGCACATACGAGGTGACATTAAAAAAATGATAATTTTTGATAATTATATATTGACACAAAAATATAAATTTTGAGAAAAATTAGCACATTTAAAACATCGGGATGCAAACTAAAAAAATTAGGTATAATTAGGGGATGTAAAATGAAAGTTACTCTAACAAAAAAAAATTGATTTAAAAATTACCATCTCCGTTCCAAAATAAATATTCTATTGAAATTTTTACTTTTTTTTAAATTTTTTTTTTTTCAAAGATTATGTAAAATTACTTAAGTCATAAATTAATACTATCATATTATTTCATAGTACTAAAATAGAAATATATCTAATAATAATTTTAGAACTTACAAAAACTAAATAACTATATATCTAATAATGAAAATGAAGCGAAATACTTTTAATGAAAATGGAAATTTTGTGATCTTAATAATATGATGCTACCATAAATTCTGATAAATTCACAAATTTATAATTGTAAATTGCATTAAATCAAATTATTGCCATCGTGTATAATTAAATTATCTTTTAAAATACTTCTATCAGAACTCTGTTTTCATGCGTGTGGTGGACGTGTGGTACTACTAGAATCTATATCATAAATTGGTTTTTTATTTGTTTGATATATTTTATAAAATTTATTTTTTATATTTATATATATCTATTTATATATATATATATATATATATATATATATATATATATATATTGGGTTACGTTTAGAATTTGCTTAATCTCTAAGCAGAGATATACTGTATACCGGTTGCCGACCAGTCGACCACTATCAATATCCCCCAGTGCATGTTCACCGCTCTCTGAACGCGCATCAAACATTGAAGAGCCACGTGGCTCATAACTGCAAAAGTAACGAACATTTCTCTTGAAAAATTTACAAACTCGTCAAAATCCAATCCCCGCAATTGAAACCCGTGAGCCGTCGTTCGGATCCTTCTTCTCTCTCTAGTCTTCGCCTGGAAACATTCAGATTTTACTTCCCAAATCTACCAGCACTCAGCTTTCCACTTTCCTTTTATATCAAAATGCACAATTATAGAAAGTTTTAGTTTCCCGCTAGCACGTTTGATAGATTCCATAAATTGAGACATAACCTTCTCTTCGACTCTTATCGAATTTCTCTGATGTTTCCATCGATTTCTTGCATATGAAGTTTCCGATCATGCTTCAAAATTTACATATATATAATTTTGGATAGATGAATTGTAGGAAGAAGAATCAGATGGGTATAATGGAGGTTTCGCTAATACATCATGTGGGCATTGTCCTTGTTTTTCATTGGTTACTCTCTTGTTACAATTGTTGCCACTGTCTGGCATTCTTCATCTCCTTTATCTATCTCTATCTTGTAAGTAATAAGCTTTTCTAATTCTATCATCATTTAAATTTGCCAACCAAATGTAGTTGTCTGTAATAATTATGGATGCGAGGGAACATTAAACACTTCTAATCATCAGGTTAGATTAAACGTGTGATTCCAATTTTTCATGGACCAATGTTTATTTGATTGGTGGAAGAGCTATCCTGTGGGCCCTTGAGGTCTCTGAACTTGCCTTGCCTTCCCCTCCCCTTAGAATTAGGGATGTTGTGTAACGAAGTTTCTTAATAAAAAGTATTATTTGACTGAAGTCTACATGTACCCCAGTGTTTCAGCAAAAATTATTTGAATAAAGGTAGTTATGAGGAAGGTGTGTGTCGAGGAGGATTATGACCATGACTGTATTGAAGATTATGGCAAAAATCCATTGAAGAAGGGTGCATTAAGTTGCTAACTGAAATTTTGACGTGATTTTCTGTATTTTAACGGTGTGGGGGTCCTTTTTCGTAATATCAAGGACTAATCTTGAGATTAAAAAGAACTTTATGCATTAGAAATGTAGAAAATAGTTCAATTTCATTGGTCATTTTTGAGAAGAAATGTAGGTCTATTATCTCTGGTGATGGGTTTGAGTTTGAGTTCTGTTTTCTAAAGGTTCACGATAGGTATATCATGCGGTTGCGGAGGAAAGTACAGTTTGAGGAAAGAAGACAAGCTAATCAAAGACGGGTAAGTGAATTCCTCCTTTTTATATATGCATTTTCAGTTCAGTTGACAAATAGAGTAGACAACAGAAAATGAGGGAAACACAATGACTGTTAAATCAGTCTTAGGGTTTATGTTGTTTGGGATATTTAATCATATACAGGAAAATGATGTAAAAATTTTGAACTCAATTACATAGCAGGTCAGAAAGATAAGTATTAGATTGGGATAGGGTAGTATACCCACTTTCATTAATATACGTTACTTATCATTGAGTTTTTTTTTTTTTTAATTATTAATTTTGTCTTTTATTTATGTTGTTGGGGTGTTTGATTGATTCTTAGATGTGAAAGTTCATGATTCTCTATTTTTCTACAGGTACTTTCAGATTCTGAAACAGTCCGGTGGTTAAACCATGCTGTGGAAAAGATATGGCCTGTTTGCATGGAGCAGATTGTTTCTCAGAAAATTCTCCTTCCTATTGTACCTTGGTTCTTGCAGAAATACAAACCATGGACAGTTGTATGAATGTCCTCCTTTTCTTTTTAAGTTAGGCATTTGGTCCAGTCTAAAGTGACCTTTTGACATCTTTGGTGGTTGTACTATCAGTTTATATTTGTATTTTGTTGGCAAGATTTTATGCAGTGTTTAGTGGTTTCAGAATCTAATTCTTAATATTGTACACAATTTTTATCTTTGTACATATTTGGGAACACCAGATTAATTGGAAAACCTTTTGCTTATATAATCGAGTTTTGACCAGTGTACACCCTATGCCCTTGTTGTCTGTTTGTAAGAATTAGATGGAAAATTAACAGTCTTGCCAGAAATTAACGAGCCTATTATTATTTGCAGAAAGATGCCGTGGTTCAGCATCTGTACATGGGAAGATTCCCGCCTATGTTTACAGACATAAGGGTTACTCGACAATCTTGTGATGATGACCACTTGGTATATAATCGCGACTCAGGCATTGTGGATCTATTTCATTGTGTATGTTGTTTGGCGTTCATGTCTGTAGATTGCTAAACTGATTTGAATAGTAATCAACTGCAGGTTTTGGAGCTGGGAATGAATTTCCTTACTGCAAGTGACATGAGTGCAATACTTGAAGTGAAGCTGAGAAGAAGGTTGGGTCTTGGGATGTGGGCAAAGTTGCATCTAACGGGCATACATGTTGAAGGAAAGGTGAGTCACTTAAATCATTTAAGGTTAACTAAATCGTACTGGCAGCTGTACTCTGATGCATATCTCAGAACTAATGATTTTAATGACAATATTTATCATCGCTTTATTTGGCACTTCAAACTCAAATTTCTTATCAATTTTCACGGCTTCTTATCCATGAGGCACTAATTATAAGCACTGAGTTTCAAATTTTAAGCCTTTCCCCTCTCTTGCAGGTCTTGGTTGGGGTTAAATTCCTTCGCAGGTGGCCTTTCATTAGTCGTTTGAGGGTGTGCTTTGTTGAGCCACCATATTTTCAAATGACTGTGAAGCCTCTTGTTGCTCATGGGTTTGATGTTACTGAGCTTCCTGGAATTGCTGGATGGCTGGTATTTTTCTGGATTGTACACATTTAACTCCTCTCTCGCTCTCTCTCTCTCTCTCTCTCTCTCGTATGTCTAATATATTCTTCGCCTTAATTAGGACAAACTTCTGGCTGTTGCATTTGAGCAGACACTTGTTGAGGTTAAGAATTTCTGCAGAATGTATATGTTCTTTGTTGAGTTTCTTCTTTATCTAAAATTTGCTATTTTCAGCCAAATATGCTGGTGGTTGATGTGGAGAAATTTGCTTCGCCACAACCAGGTAATGAATGACAACAACTTGAAGTGATCTGCTTATTTGATCACAGGCAGATATTGCTTCAGATAATTGTTATTTTCTGAATAATGTTAATGTAATTTAACTGTAAGACTGTCGCAGTGCCTGGACTTTCAGAGTAGGTGGATTCAACCACGTTTTATATTGGGTTGGAATGTGCATTTTAAATAGCACATTTTTTTCCTAGTATTCTTTCTTGTTTCTTTTCCAATATACTAGACAGCAAACGATATCAGCAATCTGCTTGATAGTTATGCAAAACCAGTTTGGAGAATTTGTGGAATACTAGCAGTTTAGGATTAAAACTTAGATGCTTTAGATCTTTTAAAAGCCCAATACTGTTCCATGACTTCTGAATCATACAACTACAGATAGGAAATAAATTGATAAAACAAAATATCTGGATAGTACTGCTTTGGGAGTTAGAACAGAGTAGTATCTGTGGCTAGAAGTTGTTGACTTTTAACTTTGCCAAAGTAAGGAGCTCTCGATGTTTGGATTGCCAAATAGTATGTATTTCACTGTCAGTTTGTAACCTAGCATAAAGCTATAATGATCCGACCCAATTGGTTGTTTCCCGGCAATTGGAGTTACCTGCGGAAAGATTTTGCTAGATTAATCTTCTTGGATTTTGATAGTGAAAACAAGATACAGTATTTTTTTCCCCTAATGAATTAAATTTCTTATGCTTTAACTGGAGTACCATTCTATCAGGAAAAATAATTGTTGGCAAAACAACACCATTGCAATGATTTATGGGGAACATACGTGTAGAATAATTATATGAGTTCAAAACTGCGTGTTAGATCTTACCTTTATATATGCTTGGATATTTTAAACAAAAAACAAGCATTAATTTCTTATTTCAGAAAATTGGTTCACTGTCAATGCAAATGACCCAGTAGCTCATGCGTTGGTGGAAGTCATTGAAGCATCTGACATGCAGCCATCTGACAGGAATGGTAAGCTTCACACAGAACTACACATAGTCTCTTGTTCTATGCATTATAATAACTAGAGATATTTCCTCAGGGTTGGCTGATCCATATATAAAAGGACAACTCGGCCCTTACAGATTTAGAACTAAGACACAAAGGAAAACATTGTCTCCAAAATGGCATGAGGAATTCAAGATCCCTATATGTACATGGGAATCAGCCGATATGCTTACTATTGAAGTTTGTGACAAAGACCAATTCGTGGATGATACACTAGGGTCTGGTTCTATCTTTTATTATAATATTGCTATGCCATGAGAATTTTATTTTTTAAATTAAAAAAGGGATGTCTTGAATCATGTGATCAATGGGCATCGTAGTACAACTCCTCTATGATGTCTTCATTTCACGATTTCCTGTTGAATTATTCTCCTAATGCTTAGGTAATTTGAGCTCTAATGATTCACAGGGACTGTTCAATACGCATCAATGATCTAAAGGATGGCCAGAGACACGACATGTGGTTGTCTCTCCAGAATATTAAAATGGGGAGACTGCGTTTGGCAATAACTGTAGTTGAAGTTGAAGGGAAGGTAACAAACTATCTATTGATCATAAGAGGGTGTACCAGCTACATTACATGTATCATACGTATGCATGGTACAGGCGTGAAATGCAGCAAGTACATCGCCTGATGCAACACCTTTTTTTTGTTTCAACCCCCAATGCGAAACTACTAAAATAGTGATGTATCCTCTGTTTTCACACGTACATGCAAGCGCCTGCGTGCACACACACACACACACTCGTGTGTGTGTGTGTTTGTGTGCGCATATAATATATAAATGTAAATGGAAGTTTCAGTTGTTTACAGTGGTGGCTGGAAGCACATTATAAAATAATAAAAAATGGTTGCTGAAAGCACATTTTTTTATTTGAAAAAAAAAATGGCTGAAAGCACATAATATTTCTATATCTGCAGCTGTCACCCGTACTTGTAGCTAGAGGCTCAAATTCGAGTTCAAAGGACAATATAGTAGAATTTATTATTTAATTGCTGATATGTAACTTGTACAGGGTTCAGTTCTACCATGTAATGGTGAGACATCAAGTAATAAAAATCGCTCTGCAAGTGATCCTGCTTTGAGAGAGTTCTCTTCTCCAAAAGTGGCCGATAAATTTGAACCAATCAATGTAGAAGGGCAACAAGAGACCGGGATTTGGATCTATAGCCCAGGGTCTGAAGTTGCCCACGTATGGGAGCCTAGAAAAGGGAAAAGCAGGCATCTTGATAGTCATCAAATCCAAGGAGAACATAGTAATTCCATTGGCAGTTTCAACCCACCTGTGCCAGCCTCATACAGCAGTGACGAAAATCAAGAGGGAAATAAAAAATACTTTCTTAGGGGATTACAAAAAGTCAAAACAGTATTTCATAGACAAATCGGAAATGGGGAAGGGCTTAGCAACATTGAAGTTCCGGTTTTGTCCCCACATGATAACATCAGGGAAATGAATGCCAAGGGGATTGGTGTAAGGTTTATAGTGGAGGACAACCTTTCGGTTCCTACCAGTAGTCCAAAAGTGGAAGGACGAGATGATATGGAGGGAAGTGGGCCTGAGAGCCCGAGTCAGAGGCATGTGAAAGGGGTGGCAAAGAGAATTTTGAAACATGCTGGGAATTCTGCTCGTGAATTAAAGTATGTACTCTCCCGTAAAGGGTGTAACAGGCCAAAAGGTGAATCAGGATCTGACAAAGATTCTTTACCATCACCACTTAAACCCCAAGCTGAAGTGAATATGGTTGTTCCAAGTCCGCTATCTGGATTTGACAACAAGTCTGATGAATTTACTGTTCAAAAAAGTTTGAATGGGTCTGCAGTCAACAGCCCAGAGGAGAAAGTTAGTGTTTGAGGCTTCAAAGGATTTAAGTGATAGGCTATTACATAGCTCAGAAGGTAACGGTTATGGATCGGATCAGGAAGGGGTAAGTGATGCGTCATCACACAGGTCAGAAGGAAATGTTGATGGACATATGAAGGAGCATTTGAGCTCCAAGCTCTCTGAGGGCAATTTGGGTATCAATAAATAACAGTTTTCGGCTTGGACAGCAAAGAATTAGTGAGTTTTAGTTTGATTCTTGTGGTTCATATACGCAGAATAGAATTTAGATTATTGAACTTCTAAATGTACAATGTACGGAAGACAATATTTAGAATTTCTAATTTCATAATTCTATATTTTAAAAATTAATGTTGTATACATCATATTTTGCTGTACCAGAATTCAGAGTTGTGACAAATCTATGAGACTGATTATACATATAAATATATTAATACTACTATCTTATTTACACAATCACACCTGAAAAAAAAAAGCTTATCTGTGCTTCTTTTTCCCTGCAAGAATAGGTTGAATTTGCAGATTCCTACTGAAAGCTTCATTGAAAAGGAAACGAGTCTGGAAAGCTGAGATGGTCGGAAGCCACGCCAGAGAAGCTATAGGAGCGAAAAGAACAACACCCATACCGTAATCGTAAGCTTGAGCAAATACCCGAGTGAAGTGCCACAATCCTGTACCTTCTATTTTCGGCCTCACAGCTTGTCCAACCTTCAAAACATGAAAAATATGAGTGCGATGAACATGTGCCATTTTGTCCACTTTTTCCCTTATTTTGCCTTGAAGAAACGAGGGGATGCATAAATTTAATGCTTACCAATATTAAACCCCAACCAGTTGGTAAAAATGCCAGACAGCAGACGATTAAGTCCATCAAAGATAATTCACAGATGATGGAGAGAGTTGTTATAGTGGCCAGAACCCCCAGGAAAAGAAACGCTTTGAAAAGCCTGAATGCGAGGTGATGATTATTGCTGAGATAGTACCTTCCCACTTTCACTGACTGCGTACCACATTGAAATAACGTAAGCTGAAAACTTTAAGGGTATGTTATAGCATAAAATGAAATTGTGTTGTTAAACTAGAGAGACATTGTCATTTTATACTATCCTAGATAAAAATGGGACTTTTTTCTAGGAAGGACTTCTAGGTGAAGTGTTGCAATCATGTAGTAAATAATCAGTATGAATAGGAGTTGTTACCTTCACTAATAGGAAAATCACAATGATGACAACCCATGAGAGCAGATAAACAACGAAATTTTTGTTTTGCCCAGAAATATCGAGGTGATATACCAGCCCGTACTGGTAAAGGAAAAATCGCAAAGAAAGAAGTATCTCAATCAACCGAGAGCACAGCCCAGAATGTCGAAGATGGGCTTGCTCATCGTTCCACCAAGACTGCCAGCTCTTGTCTTGTCGAACTCCTATTCCACCCTGCTGTTTGATCCACTTGTTCCAGTCTTTCCAGTCATCCACTACCTTTCCCCAGTCAAATCCCAGAGGATTGAAAAGAAAAGGAGCAAACAACCAAGTAATTGACAAGAACCAAACTGAATATGTGATGAACACATACGCCATGCTGCTTCTATAGGATCTTCGAAATAAATCATAAACAATTAATAATAATAAAAGCTCG
Organism: Pittosporum tobira; assembly: GCA_032359685.1. Taxonomy (NCBI): domain Eukaryota; kingdom Viridiplantae; phylum Streptophyta; class Magnoliopsida; order Apiales; family Pittosporaceae; genus Pittosporum; species Pittosporum tobira. The sequence goes on along the minus strand of JAUMHB010114895.1, from coordinate 19,335 downwards.
AATCCTTTCATAAAGTGACTCCTTGAATATAGTCTATAATTCTCGGTGAAGCTGGCATGAAAAACCACAAACTTCCGACCTGTGGGTCGGTATTTAGCTCCTCCATGAAGAATTGTTCGACCGTAATAATGAGATTTTGTACCAAGGTTAAAAGTGAAGAAAACGGAAGCCAGCTGCAATTGCATGAGGACAAAATCTTTGAGAGCGGGGAGAAACCCTTTTTGAAGTCCTATCTCCATAACCATTGGTAATCCTGTTAAGAGTCCAAGCTGGATGAATGATTGTGAGGCTAGTGCAGTTTCCAAGGACTGTATGTTATGGATTTTAGCCTCGAGAAGAATTGCTTTTTCCAAACCACTAAGAACCAGGTATAGTTGTCCGTAAAGGAAAACATATATTCCAATTACTGATATCTGCAAAAATTTTGGTAACATGTTTAAATTTAACATTAATTAATTCATATGAGTGAAATGAGAAAAAATTGGGTTAAAAGTGGGAAGGTATAAGATCATACTTTGAAAGTTAAATATAGAAAGCAGGACGTCAATCAGATGAATATTATGGATACTTTACAGCTCAAAAGAAAACAGGTATCAAAAAATTACCAGGCTGCTAAAGTAAAACCCAACAGTTGTGAAGTAACAAGAAAGCATCCGGAAGAAATCAAAGCGACGTCCAAGACGGTATATGTCACGGCTAATAGTTTGTTCACTGTTTCCATTTGCTACTTTGGCTTCAAAGTTCGAGATCTGGTTAAGGCCTACATCACGGCCTTTGCCAAGTTGCATATATTCATGGTATGTAACAGATCCTCGTCTTAATGTAGTATTATAACCTGAATTATATATGAGGTTATATGTTATTACAAACTAAATAAATAAATTTGGTTTCAAGAACAAGCAAATATCGAACCATATAAATCTAACCAGCAAAAACGTCCTCGCTCAAGTTAATGGTCTTCGATGCTTTGCTTATGCCACCTCTTGTTAAGTGAAATACCCTGTCGAATAAATCTGGATGCCCATAATGGAATCTTACTCTGAGTACCAATAAGCAAGAAAAATATAAGTCAGCGAGCATGAGCATATTGGATAAGATTAGCAGAATCAAATTGTGAAATTTAGCAAGCCAAGGGAATGTAAATTATGGAATAAAAATTGCATAACCAATATTTACAAAATTCATGACAATACCCTTGAAGTGTTATGAAGAATATTGAATGAGTTCAGTTGATACCAACTAAAATTTATAACACACAAAGTATTCCAAAGCTAGTCTTGACAAAAAGCATGTAAAAAACAAGGCATCTCATACCTTAGTGGATTTGCTAGAATCCTTTGACCAATGGTGACAAAGCTGGTTTCTTGATAAGACATGAACCATGCTAACGAAGAAACACTGCAATTAGAGAAATAAGATAAAACTCTTAATCCTCGAGTTTCTGGTATAACGGATATACCCTCGGATTAATCATCATACATCATGATCTAGAACCATGATCGGTCTACTTGATGCTCTATTGTATTAAGTATGATAGAACTGTCTTAGTTCTTTGTCCAAAAACTAAATTCCTAGTTGACTTCTTGACTTTTTGACAAGCATATTAGGTTTTCCTAGAAAACAGTTGAACACAGTTTGTTCATATTTTTCCAATAGAAAATTATATTCCTAAATTTTGATTATGAAAAAGCTCATCAGAAAAGATTATTGTCAAGTGTGTACCAGGAAAACCTTAGCATGTGTACAAAAAGTTAAATGTCTAACATGACTCTAATTTTGGGACAGAGGGACTATATTATTTCAATCTTTAAATCTTTACAGAACATTATCATCTCAGTGTTATTTCATATGATAATTTCAAGTGGCAAAGTTTGATCAAACTTAGGTGATCTAGGTTCAAACAGTTAAGGGGTTCTTAATATCCATAGCAAGGAAAATGGGAAAATAGTCGTACATGAGTAATCTACAGACACTACAACATTTTTTGAATAAATCCTCATCAAATTTTCTATTGAATACACTAATAATGTAGATGTAAGATAGGGATATTACTGTAAAGAATTAATAAACCAACCTTCCTGTGAAAATGTGTTCCCTGAAACCAAGTACGGTTGGACAGTGCGTTCCTTTCTGCCGTACAAATTCTTGTAGGACATTTCTCATCTTGAAAGCTTCTTCCATATAATTATCCTGGAAAATAAATTTTGTATGAATAAATTATATAGAAATCTGTTACTCTTCTGGCAATGGAAGGCTGAGCATACCTGATTCATGTCGATGGCTTGCAGAGCTTCTCCACGTGTGAAAATTATTGCATGGTTTTGATTTTCAGGTTTTCCTTCTCCTATATTTGGCGGACCTGGAAGCCTTATACGATATATTTCCTACAGAGAAGACAACTATATATTATTGCTAAAAAATTAATAGTGAAAGCTCTTGTAATTCAATTGAAAAAAAATTATATACGAATGAAAAGCTTCCATTATTAGGAGATGTTTGCAATCTTATGATACGCATTATAGTACCTGATCAAAACCGTTGACGGCTTTAACTAATATGGATGAGTAAACCGGCTTGTCTGCCATAATCTCTTCTTTCTCCTCGACATAAGCAACACGTAGAGAAGGATACCTTTAAGATAATAAAAAAATGCAGGACTTTAATGGCAAGTAAACAAAATACTAGAAATGTTGACTGAATGAGTTTGCAATTTTACCCTGTGTAACAAGATAAGGATTACCTTATCATTAAATCAAGTATGTCTTGGGCCTGGGGGTGCCCGGATGACTTTTGTGCTCCAAACAATTGACAAGAAATGACGTGTGTGAATTTCAAGTCGGCTAGTGCATCAAGTTGAGCTGATAATGTATCATTCCCGCTTTCAATGGCATCATATCCCTGAATTATATCTGCATGTCATGATGAACAACTCAAACCACTTGCCAAGAAATCTGTACTCCCTCCATTCCATGAAAAGAGTCCCTAGTAAGGAAATATTTTCATTCCAGCTTTATCCCTAAAATAATTGTTGTTTACTTTATTGATGGTGGCATGAAAATGTAATTGTCATACTAAACTTGAGGACATTGTATCATTTTATATATTATCAATTAAAATGTAATCCCTTTTGTGGAACAAAATTTTTTGAGAAACGGGACTTTTGTGGAACGCAAGGAGTAATAGATTTGGGCTTTTACTGTGAAATCAGTAATAGCATCAGTTATGCAATTGCGAATAACCACCGCTTGATAATTATATTTATACAGAAAGTTAAATATGATTTCATGAACCACACATACCATCATCTTCAGCCATGTCAAGGAAAGCTTGTAACTTTAAGGCTTGCCTATAGTACATCATTCCTCGGACTGTTGTACCGATAGAAAATGAAATGGTAGTTAAGTTCAATATGATGACATCTCCTAGTTTATTAAGTCAACAAGGAAAAATTCTGGATTCTTGTCACTCACCTGTTCTGCTCAAAGTCTGTCCCCTGAATGAAGCCCAATTTCTCAGATCATCTTCCTTGATTTCATCACTTGGATCATCCAAATTTTCAATTCCCATGCGTTCCAGAAAGTTTTTCCACTCATCTGCATGATAAAAAAGATTAGGAAAAATCTATGTTGAAACAGAAAATTCTGCTCTGCAATTTTTTTAAAGGAGTCCTAAACCATAGTAACCTGGATATATATTCTGCATATAAATGCTGATGGAAACTCCTTCTCGGCTTGAATGGAGCTCTTTAGTCGAAAATGTTACTTCTTCCAGGTAGTGTGGAGTCAAAACACTATAACCAAAAGAAAATCAATTAAATTAGGAAGAATTCAAATCTTATACTAAGTGCATTCTAAGATTTTCATTACTTGAATTACTGTAATGTCTTCACTTTTTAAGAAGAAACCTTTACTTTTCTTGAATATATCTAAATTGTTTCTCTAAAAGATGCATAAAAACATGCAAACCAACAAAACTGTCAATTTACAACAAAAACATAAAATTCTACCTGATAATATATATCTGACCTGAATACTTAACCGAAAAAGGGCAAAAATAGTAACCTGAATGAAAACATGTTGCGCACTTTTGGAGCAACAGGTATATCCATGAAGAGAGAGGTAGCGAAAAATGAAATTCGTCTCCGAGCCTCTAAGTTTGAAGGCATGTCTGTTGCTGTATCTTTGACCGTAAGTAGCAGAAGGAAACGCTTAACCTACCATCCAAAGATTAGATTAGTTTTAACATGGATTAATCATTTTGATGGAAGACACTTAATTAAGTAAAAAAAAAAAAATTCACACCTGGTCATTCAAAGGGCCACTATCTGTTAACGGGAAATGGATTGAATGCCTCGATGCAAATAATTGTGGTTCAACCTGACCGAAAAGTTCAGTCGAATCTACCTCCAATTGTTTGTCAGAGTAAAGTGCATCCAATGTTCTGCATGCATGGAGAACAAAATTTAGTAAACCTAAGACCTTGCAAGCTGATTGGGTACAACGCATAGATTTTTTCAGACTGCACCAACCTGGAACCATTTAACATCATATCATTCGTTACAAGTTCCAAAATGTCTTGGAGAACTTTCACGACTTTAACATGGTGATCTTCATCTCCATCAACCTTATATATAATATACAATGTCACAGAGTATAAAAAAAATGGAGAAAAAAAATATTCTTTTAAGTTCCAAAGTACAGCATTTACCAGAAGCTCAACCAATTCAATGCATTTAGCATGTAAAACCGGAAGTTCACTCATCTTGAAGTCCTCAAGAAGACTTGATCTTCCAATGCTTTCCTCAATCTCCTCCACTATGCCAGAAATTATCCTGATAAAGGAATGGTCAATAGAGTATATTTATTGACAAAACAAACAAAAAGGTCTTAAGAGTAATTTCATCATGCAGTCTAGGTTACCTTCTCTCCAAATCGCCCACTACAAGTATTTCAAGAATGTTTTTAAGTGAATCATAGCACTCCTTTACAGCAAGGTACATGTAGTCATCCTTTCTAATCTTCTTGAGAAGATTGGCATCTTCTCCGACAAAATCTCTTGCAATGCTCAATGCTATTAAAAACTATAGAGAACAAGATGAAATACACCGAGAAATTAATAGCAATTTCACATACTTGCAACAAATTTGAGTAAGAACAAAATAGAATACCTTGTTTGCTAGAAGAAAAACAGGCCAACGAATCATACCAGACAACAAGTCCGGTAAAAATGGTATTTTCATCAAATCCACCTCCCTGTTTTTAGTTGAACATTAGGTTTCTACAAATAGATCTGGTAAAGTCAACATGTAGAATGATGGTAACCTGTTGCTTATCAGGTCCTCTTCTCGGAAGCTATTGATAATTTGGTTCCAAACAAGAACAAATTTGACAAGGCCTTTCTTCTCTCTTTCTGACTCCTGAAGTAAAACCAGGTTGAAGGAGTGCATCAATAATGGAACACAGAATTCTTCAAGCAGCATGGCCATGTAATATAAGGTGGAATTCCTTTTTACCTTTTGTAATCTGTAGTTAAAGAACCTTTTTCTGCTTTTACCGTCCTTTATTGGTGGTGGGATGAAGCAATGATTAAATGCAGAAGGCAAAGCTTGGAATCTACTTCTCAGCATGCCTAATGTCCGAATCTACATGAATTAGGAGTTAGACTAATACCTTACTAGTTACTACCACAGTATTCCACAAGCATTATCAAAAATAAATAAATAATTAGTAATGTGAAAAAGAATAGAAGCTTACCTCTCCGATATGATTGAGAATCCCAAAGACTCCACCAAATATTGCACAGTAAACAGAATACCATATCTGTATGTCCATGAAATAGACCTGAACATAATTATGTACTTATTGTCCAGTTCCTCTACTAAAGATAACTTAAGCATGGATCCTGATAATTGTTTAGGCACTCACAAGTATTATAGGAGTCCAAATAGCGATGATTGCACCAGCATTGCTCTGGACTGATTTGAGAAAATTTTATGTCAGATGAATGGACACCAAAAATATGATAATATAGTTGCTTTGCACATGAAGGGAAATAAATAAGGCTTACCCCTTGGGAAAAGCTCGTGCCAGTCATAAGAGTCCATCCCAATCTTGATGATTCGTCTTGTTGGTGCAATAAGTGGTTTTATCTGCACAATTAATTTTCATAGGCGACAGTTTCTAAGGTAAAACAATGTTATTATGATATTTGGTCATCAAATTGATGAAGAGCGGTGAAAGGGCGCACACCTCAAAGCTGTAGCTAAATGACAATTTGCTTAGTAGTAAGAGGACCCAGAATATTGTGTACCTGCAAGTAACATACACAAATACACAAGTCAAAAATAGTCGGTGCAAAATAAGAATAACTGAAAAGCTTAAGAGCAGGATTATCGGAGATACTTCGTAAGGGAGAACTGACTTTCTTGCATTCCACGGCCGACATATAACCTAGGCTACATGATACAGAAAAAAAAAAAAAGAAAAAAAAATAGTGAAAAAAATTGACGGTATAGAGGATTGGTTATAAGAAAAATAAAGAATTAGGTCGTAAAGAAACATGCATCTATGCCATTGTGAAAATTGAACAGGATGAAAGAACAAACATGTACTTATTTCCAAAGAATTAGGAGGGTGCTACAAAATAGAAAATAGTAATGCTACCTGGGTCCACCAAGACAAAAAATTACAGATTCGGAAATTTGAGGTCTCAATGTATCTGCCGACCACAGGTACTAGGAAAAGAATCATATCAAGTGCATTTGTGAGCAAGTAAAATGCCACTGCAACCATATAGGAAGAATAGCACCATTCTCCAAGCCAGCTCCCATATTGAGAGGAATAACACTTATATTTTTTTCTAGAGCTAGCATAAAATATAGGAAGAACGATTGTCCATATCACTGCAACAAACATCTTCAGCACATATTTCCGAAATTGAGAGGAGTCCATTGTGCATCTAGCATTCCAGGTAAAGACAATGTCAAGAACAGCTGCAAGAATGATGCATTTTTCAGATGACTGCACATTTATTTATTTAGAAATTGTCAAAGGAGAAGAAATTGTAATATCAGTTTTCAAATTACTACGGTAGCAAGATATGGTTTCGATGTCGAGACATTTCATGGCCAAATAACAAAAGGCTCAATAGAAAAGATGCTATTTCACCAATAAATATATCTTAACTAATAACCCGTCCTTAAAAAAGAGTAGCAACTCCTTTGTAAAGGGACCCAACCTTGTATGAGTTTAAGGACTGCAGATGTAATGAAGATGCTCATAATATCTTCCAATGGTTTTGCTTCAAATACGTCTAGTGGAGATTTCAATTCACTACATGCAATAATTATCATTGTCTGGAGAAAACAAACAAGAGTTTTTAGAGTTTGGAGATGGAGCAAACATTGTAACATATAAGCATACTGTTTCTTAAATTACACACCTGAAGAGACAGAATTAGAAAGCTCCACATTCTGTCGAAGCTTCTGAAAATCTGCCAAAATGAACGGACCTCTACAAAATTTGTCTTCCCCAACCATTTCGGCTTTTGCACTTCATCTTTAGCAGCCTGAAAATCACCAATAGATGAAATGACAGTTTTTGGAAGCAGTGGATATATGAAAAATGATCATGCCTGAACTTTAAAAATTGATAAACGAATTGGTTTACCCCCATCTCTTCGTCATTTCCCTCTCTCATATTTTCGTCTGGAGGCTCAACCATTTCCCGAGCCTTTTTGGGTTTTGGCTTGATTGAATTCTGTACACAGAAGAAATCATGGTCCAGATTCATGGGCCAACCTATTTGAAAACAATCAGGAGACCTGCAAATTTCTTAGACGATAAATTTAGCAGAATTTGACTGATAAACATTATCAAGTGACTAATAATTTTGACTTTACCAGAAATACTCGTTCAAATCATCATAGTTTCTCCATGTAGAATGATCTGTCGTTCCATTTTTGCTTTTCATAGCTTCCTTTAGTTCATGGCAAAGAAAGTCAGAAACTGCACACACAGAGTCACACAGCACAGATAAAATGATTTTTTTGGAAAGTTATGTACCTCTTGAATAACCCTGTATATTGGAAATACTATATTATTCAGAAAAGATTCAGATTCTCCCCCATATGCTGGCATGACTTTCTCGCCAGTCATGCTGACAGCATCAATCAACAAACTATGCAATTCATATGTCATCTGAGAGAGTATACAGAAAACTTAAATGTATAAATTTGTTAATTAAGCACCAAATTGAACTGGTAATTTAAAAAAAAAATCAAAAAATAAAATCAGTTATCACATCCTGAGGATCAGGAAAATGCTACGCCATCTCAACTTACATGGTGAAATATATAACAGAGACATTCCGGCATAAACCTTAAGTTTGCAGCTTCTCCCCATATGAGAAGATAAAGTCCTATATATAAGAGCTTGTATTGTTGAGCTTCTTGCTTCAGGTATGGTAACCTGCATTAGAAAAAAGAAAAAATATCCTAAGGAACAATTCTAGAAAGTATCACCCAAATGGTCAAAACTAATTATAAAAGATAATCCTTGTTAAATATATTTAACCGCAATCCTCCGAATTTCTGAAAACAGACAGAAAGAAATATAAATGGCACAAATGCAAAAGATACAGCGTGGGACAGGCAAGTTTGTCCAAAATCAATAAATCAGGGATGCTGGAATTCCATGTCTTTTTTGAGAAGAGGATTCTCTAATAGATGCAGTGTAAGATTATGATTCTTACCTGATGTTGCTTTTTCTCCCCAAAAATTTGCACCAGTCTGTATAGTTTTTAAAGAATTTCTTCATCAGATCATCCGTAGCTCCATCCCCCAACTGATACCATTAAAATTATTTGCATCACAAACTAAAAGAATTGATTATATTAAACTACTAGATTAAATCCCTAACTTATGAGCTGAGAACCTTTGACACATATGCTTGCTTATTACTTTGCCGAACATGGGTATTAGCCAGAAGTAAAATCAGATGCTCCCTTTGGTTGGCAACATTTCCTGTCTGACAGGAGACAAACAATATGAGTACAAAGACGAGGTTTTCAATTGTTATCCACTAGTAGGAAATAAAAATTAATAAGAGAAATTTATCAGTATCACCTGAAATCCAAAGCAAAACTGGAGCCAATCAAACAAATCAATGTACGCCACACGTTTTCTAACATCATCAAGAAAAGGCAAACCGCGAACATTTCTTACAGCAGCCACTGAAATTTTAATCTGTAGCATTATATTAGTTTCTCATCAATAATTTTCATTCCATTACAATTTGTACAGGCTGCAGACAAAATTCTGATATTAATTGGCAGCATCAAGTAGGAGCTTAATAACTTACGAGAATACTGATATGTTACTAATGATATAAGAAGGATATATAGAAGGAAGATGACTACGTTATCTTACAACATCAGACCTCAGGGAGTTGCATTATCGCTTGATGCACACCTCCTTGATCAAGGGGAAGAAGGTTATAAGGCACATAGAATTCCGATTTTGCTCTGATGCTGTCACCGTCAGCTAGGGCCTAATTAGAAGACAAAGGGCAGAAGTTAAGAGATATAATGCAATCCATGAATCTGGTAATACGTTGATCAAGTCCTATTCTATTAAGACTATATATGAAGGATAGGAAGAAATACAAAAAATAATTACATAGGGGGGAAAAAAAGGAAACAAAGAAGAAGAAAGAGCATTGGGCAACAAGAAACCTGAGAATCAGCGGCATTAGTGACTGTATTCAGTACTTCAAATAGAACAGAAGCAATTGCACGTGCCTTAATCAGCTTCTGTCTGTCAAAATTCAAGCACAACTCAGACTTAATTCAAATAGTGACACGATTTCTCCCGCCAATTCAAAATGATAGATACATTTCTAAAACAATGATCTTTAAGGAATTTTTTATTTTATTTTATTTTTTTACAAGCATATATATACTACTATCCCTAACAGTAACTAGAAATGTATTGGTCATCACATGTTAGTACTCAATCAACTTGAAATATAGTAATAACCAAAAGAATAACTATCTCTAATTTTGGAACGGACTAAAAGGAAGAACTATCTCTAATTTTGGAACAGAGGGAGTAGTATTAAATATACTTAAACAAATATAAATATCTACTATAATCTAGCAGAACAGGGTCAATTACCTATGATCCAAGTTACATTCTCCACCATGCTTGATAATGTAATTTTTGTACTCGCGATAAACACGTTTAAGTTCACGTATATCACTCTTTTCCCTCCTTTTTGTGATTGTAACTTCTTCGTCCTGTAAAACTCAAAGCAAGAGAAATGGGAAGGCGACAGATTCAATATTTGCCATCCAAACAAAATTACAAAGGTCAGTCTACAAAACAACCATATTCACATTTTATTATGATTAAAAATCTAGACTTTAGTTTGAGTTTTACCAGTTCAAGCCGCTGAAGTAGAGAAGTTTTAAATTGCCTTACTCCCCTTCCACTAGAATTCCTATCCAAGTTATGTGCAATTTCAAAAGCATGAAAGCGACCTGCTCTCAAAATTAAAAAGCGTGTGATACACCAACTATCAAGCAACTTAACAAAATTAATACCGACTGGCATATGTATTGTCAAAAACAGTGAGCACAATTAGCCCCAACTCTTTTCTACTTCTGTGTTTGCTTGCTAAAAAAAAGTGGTAGCTATTAATAAAACATAGTCTTCACCCAAGTGTTTCTACTTTCTTTGCTATTTCCAGTGAAAATTTACTCTATTTCTGTACCAAAGTGAGTTTCATTTTGTAAACAAAATCAACAAAAAGAAAATCATTTGTGAACAAAATTGAAGTTCTCCTAATTTTCCAAAAAGAATAATGTACTTCAGAGTAAAAATTAGCAATCACATGTTACAATCAACTTAACCTGATAAAAATTCTATAACCACAATAATTTTTATGATACACATAAAAATCAGAATTAGAAAACAATTTAGCACAATTACCAACACTATCAATACTATTAGTCCTCAAATTACTAGACCAAGAACCAACATTTAACAAATTAAGAACACTTACAGAGATAAGCAACCCTAGGCTCATCAATTTCAATCAAATTAGCAACCCGAAGAAACCTTTGAATCTCTGAAACCAGTGTCACAGGTAACTTCTCACTGTCGAAGGGCTCTGGCACATAATCACGGCCATAAGTGATTGATCTTGTAAAGGGTCTTGCATCACTACTAATAGACTCTGTTTCGTAGCTGGTACTCGCATGACTTGGCTCTGCAACAACAATTTCTGCCATGGCTGAAAGCACAAGGGAGAATTTGGGTGTGTGGAAGAAGAAGAAGAAGAATGGAGGTGTGTAGGACTATATATACGGGATCTTAGGTGCATATGCATGGTGTCTTTGTTATTGTGATTTTGCTTTTTTGGGTAGTGAGTGCTTTCTGATCTTTAGCTTTTGCTTTTGAGTGGAGTTTCTCAGTTTGCTTTTCTTCTGAACTAAGAGAAGGAAGTTGGAATGAGTTTCTTTCGAAGATGTGTGATTGGCGGGTGTTTTTTAGGGGACAAAAGTGCACAAATAATGGGGACTTCGGTGTCTAAATTTTCCATAACCCAAGAAATTATTGAAAAATGCTTTCATAAATAAACTGTTTTGGCTAAATTCAGCATTATACATTGTATTATACTATCCATATTTTAATTAAAAAAAAGTATTATTTTATTATAAATTTTTAAATAAAACGACATCAATTTTATTTTTTTTTTAATATATCTTATCTGCCATCCATGCATGACCTCTATTATAATTACTTTTTAGACTTTTTGAAAATCTTTACAAAATCAAAATTATAATTGTTATTAAACTTTTTTTTCTAGCATCATTTTTATTGGCCTCGAAGGTTGGTTTAGGACAATAAGAAGCTGACATAGCTTCTTTTTCTTAATTATAATTAGGCCCACAAATTGTTTACGTAACACCTCTCATGAAAAATAACTCCTACTAATTATTTTTACCGCATATGACCTACGGAGCATGGGCCAACCACCATATATTTCCTCCATTTCAGAAAAGTTTCCTGCCGATCTGTATCTGCTAATTATTTTTCTTCCGTAGTTAAGATTGTCGGTGTGCATGCGTAGGTGTTGGCCTGATTTAACATTAAGCACAGGTGTTAAAACATGCTATTCAATTCATCATAATTTTCATGGTATAGAATTTTGAGAAATCTTGGACATGAACTAGCTAATTAAAAACCTAAAATCTCTCTCACATGTGAAGTTCAATTTACTAAATCCTTGTGTATCTGAGCAATTTTTGATTCTTTTTCTTGCACACTCTTCGGAAATATGTATTGAATTAAACTGATTGTCCTAATTCTCTGCGAAATTATATATTTTAAATGAAAAAATCAAGATTTTCAACCAACATATATGATGAATATTCAAACCTATATAAAAAAAAATAATTTATAAAATAATTATTTTTTAAAAATAAATTATAATTAATTCTAATAATTGTAATCAAAAAAAAAAAAAAAAAGTGGTGCGATATCTATTAATAGAATATGGGTCAAAATCTTTAGGAGTGGAAAGCTTGTGCATGCAATCAACTTTGTTGTTAATTAAGATAATAGTACTTTTTTTATAGCTAGTTCTTGGCAACTTCATGGTCTTTTTTTTATCAGTTAGTGCGCATTTATGGGATGGGGCCATCAACTTTTATCATCTTAGTTAAAAGCTTACCAAACAACATAATTCTACTATTATTTACATCAATCATTTATTTATATAATTTATCGTGACTTTAAAATATATTATGCGGACAAAGACGATAGAAAAGAAAGAAAAAAAAATGGCCAACCTTTTAAACAAAAAATAAACATATCATAATTGACGAATAAAAAATTATTTAACGTTTTAACGGAGTTTAGGTGGAACCTAAAAACATAAGAGACAAATAAACACATCTGTATAACCCATAAAGGAAATGCAAAAGAGGAAACAGCTGGAAAAAAGTGACATACTTGGCTAACTCAGCTATGCTAGCAATTTCTTCCTCGCTAAGAATATATAATAGACGGGTTAAGATGATTTTATATTGTTAATTAGTGGGGGGTTTACAATTAGAAAGATTAATGTCTATAAAACAAAGGGTTGAGAATTAGAATTTGAAAGATTATTTTGTATTAAATGACATATTTAATTTCCAAATATTATTACTATTACATTTGTAATTAATGTAAGAGATATATTTGCATTTTTTTTTTTAAATTTCATTTCAAATATGTATCTCTAATTTTAAAATAAATAATATCTTATTAAAAATATTGTCCGAGAGTATTTAAGTCAATTGCATAACTAAATTGTTTTTATTCTACTAGAATATGAATTATCATTCATTGGAATGTTATTGAAATATACAGTAAACACAAAAAGCTTAATTGGGTGAGTACTATAGGTAGCTACTACTACGATCCTATTTGGGATAACTAAAGGTTAAGAATAAAAGAATTTTTAACTTATTTAAAAAAATAGATCAAATTATAATTTATTTAAGTTAACAAATAAATTACAAATTATTTTCAAATAAATTTTGTCAAAAAAATCTACATTTATTAATGAGCAAGCACACAATTACAAATGAATTTGAAATGTTTCAAACATTTATCTCAACTGTTGGAAATATGTTGTTTGATAATTTGTGTTAAACTTGAAATACTGCAAAAAGAACTTCGGTTAATAGTCTAAGTCGAGTGATGGTCACTATTTCTTTAAAGACAATTTTCGTCTTCCGCAAAAAATTGCACAGAATATAACGAAATAAATGTTTCAAGCGTTAAATCATATATTTCAAGCTCCGCAACCTCCACCACATCCACCACCATATCCGCCAGCATAAGCTCCATCTCCTCCACTATCTCCACCACCCGTACCACCAACAGTGTCACCACCACTGTTACTAGTACTGGTGCTGGCTACTGTAACGCCAGCTGCTACTGTAGCACCAGCTGCCAGTACAACCAAACCGCCATATTTAGCGGCGGCTCCACCACTTTCAACATCACAAACAACTCGAACTG
>JAUMHB010114784.1:0-28484 GCA_032359685.1 Pittosporum tobira | reverse complement strand
CCCCCCCCCCCCCCCCCCCCCCCCCCCCCCCCCCCCCCCCCCCCCCCCCCCCCCCCCCCCCCCCCCCCCCCCCCCGATAATTTGAAATTCTAAATCATGAATTTAACTTTAAAAGAAGAATAATTAAATTTAAAAGTTAATCCAAGAGGTTCATAAGTTTATTTGGTCTTTAAACTAATTGTATTGATAAAAATAAGACAATGCTAAATTAAATTCTGTTACACTCTTGTTACAAAATGAAATAACTTAAGTTTGAAAAATGCCGTACACAATGGTCAATGTATTTGATTTTGATTTTGTCCAAATGACCAAGAGACTCTGGTGATTGTAAACTAAGGTTCAAGGTCTTGTAGTAGAAAACGTCATTAATTTTATGATATTTTGAGTCACTCATCAAGTCACTAACATAAAAAAATTATTATTTTTGGATATTTAAAAGATCAAAAGAGACCAATCAAATAATTTTTAAATAAGATTAAATTTTAACGACATGATATTTGATTATTAGTGTCGAATCAAACTTGTCACTACTAACCACTGGATTTAATTTGTTGTATTAAGAGTTTTGAAACCTAATTTTTGCCCTTATTATCCAACATCTGTAAAATTAATTTTTGCAACGTTGATTCAACTTTAAAAATAAAATAATTATATTACAATTTAGAAAGAATACAAGGTGATTACAAATTATAATTGATAGCGTTCAAAATAAAAAGATAGCCATCATCTTACAATAATAATCGAGATTATTACCCTACTCCTACGAATCAATGTCTTGAAAACAAGATATGTGCATATATGCTTTGATCTTGCTAACGAGTTATGTGTGTTTGTTTCGTGCAAGACGTTTTTCTCAAATGTATTGAATTTTATAAATATGTGTCTTCTGCAATTGCTCCTTGAAAGTTAAAAAAAACTCTTTACGAGCTATCATGGTTAGCTATCAAACCACTCACAATCACATGAACATGTCCATCAGGTTACCTGCGTGGTAAACAAGCATTTAACTGACGTCGAGATAATTAACTTAATCCACGTGCCATAACTTGATTCCTTCAAAAATTTTAACCACACAATTATTATTAACATTGTTCTAAATTTGCTTTTAGGCGTTTAATTACTTCAATACAGAATTATAATGAGTTGATTAATGCCTTAGTACATCTACGAATAAGTCTGCTCAACGAATTTTAACAGTTATTTTAATACCTAGTTACATAAGATTTCGTGACATATCATCAAACCAAAATATCTAAAGATTATTTGACAAATACATAATTTATCTTAATCAAAGATTAAGATGAATAAATCCAAAGTGTTGAATTTTAATAAGCAATAAAGATGCATCTTATTCTTAGATCTTCTAAAACTTGATATAGCCGTTGGATATTTACCCAATTCTCATTTTAATGAGTTGAGACACGTGTTATTATGATTATAATTGCACGTTTACACCCAATAAATATTGCAATATTCACTTGTGTGTGTGTGCGTGTGTGTGTGTGTATTTGATGATTTTAGATTACTCCAAACTTAATAATACAATTACAAATAATTTACATTTTACACAATTTTTAGGATCAATTTTTTACTGGGATTACTCTCGCGAAGTGGACCATATACAAATGCATATTGTAAAAAAAACCATGAGGTCAAACATGGGTACACTGATATAAAGGATATTGTTCACTTCTTGTCGTTGATGTGATAAAAGTTATACAATTGTAAGTTTAAGGTGTCTGTTGAATTTTTTTGACAAGTATAGATTAATTATATATATTGTTTAAAATTTTTAATTGTATTTTAGACAAATTAGAAATAAAAGTAAAAAGATAGTTAATTAAATTAATAAATAATAAAGACTTTAACTAATAATAAAACGAATCGTTTAGGAATTCGAATCTACTAAATAACAATCATAACAAATAGTTTCTCTTTAATTCTAATCTCCCTTTCGTTCCAAATAATAATTTTTATATTTAGTTTGACAAGCATAGACTAAGTAATTTTTAATATAAGCATAATAATCTTTATATTTAGTTTGACAATCATAGACCAAGAAATTGTTTAGGATCAAATTATTGCTTCTATATATTTCATCCATAAAAAATTTGAGATAATTTTGAATTTTATCAAATTTAATTTGCGAATTTCTAAAACTCATTTATGACTTAAATTTATTAAAATTCAAAATTTATACGTAATAATATTTTATATATTGTATAATATTGACTTTAATATTAATCAAAATTGCTACAATTTTTTTTTTAAAACGAAGAGAGCATGTCAAGAAAAAAATGATCGAATGACATATTCTATGTATTTTATTAATATATCTGTTAATATTTATAATATTAATCTGAAATAATATTTTGCTTGTTGAATAGGCACAAAGAAAAGACACTCATTCCTCTATTCACCAACACATAACATTTTGCTTGTTTAATATCCATGTTTAGAAATTATGATTGTCAAACGTAATAATTGATTTTATTTGATAGATTAAATATAAATTTAAAATATTAAATTAATAGTATAAATAATTTTAATAATTTTTTTAACAAAAATTTAAATTTAAAATTAAATTTAAATTTAAATATAAACTATAATTTAATAACCTCTAAGTATTCCTATTAAACAAGCACATACTACAAACAACCACATATATTGACTTGTTTGGTAATAATTATTTAAATTAATTATAATTTTTTTTTAAAATAAATTATTTTAAAAATTATAAATTAAATATAATAATATTATTAATTTATTTTTAAAAAATAAATAATAAATAATTTTTCTCACAATATATTTTAATTAATAAATAAATTATAACAAACAAACTTATATTAATAATAATCCAGGTAGTAACATAAATTATACTCCATTCATATATTCATATAATAGTAGTAACAACTAGAAATAATTAATACCATTACAACCAGATCCAATATTAAAATAAGGAAGATCTAACAAAACATCCTCATCCAACTCCAGTAATTAATGCATATATTAGTACAGGAGCTAAGAAATTAGAGTAGCACTAATGGTGAGGACAGAAGGTGAGGATATAGCTTCCACCGGTGCAGGTGGCAATGCTAGTGGGATCATCATAAGCATAAGAGTAAGCCCTTGGACACGCCGTCTTGAATATGCGAGAGTACGCCGTCGGCTTGCACGACTGCGGACTCCCAAAGCTCCCGGTGCAGCAGTACCTTGGCGAGTTGAAGGCGAAGCAAGCACTCTTGCACGCCACCACTCGCCTATTATCAAGCGACCTCACCTAAACCCAAAAAAAAAAGAGTAATCAAGTTACTAATCGAATTTATTGAGTTCAAACTCAAATCATTTTAAGTAAACAAAATTTTAAATTCCATTCGTTTAATTAATTTTTTTTTAATTTAATTTATTTTTTTTTATAAATAATTTAAAATATTTAATATTATTTAACTATTAATAAATAAAATTTTAAGTATTTGACACATAAAATTAAACAATCTTTTTTAACGAAATCGAGCCCAACTAACAATAATGCTGTCTCCAAATATAAAAGCTTTAAATTATTTGAGTTATGAGATTTGATTTTTTGAAGGTACATTTATTTGAAAATTCACTTACTTGAAGTCCCACGGGGCACATCATGTTGAGATCACTAACACAACCAGCATAGGTGCATTTGCCGGTGCCTTTAAACGGAGTAATAGCGATAGCCAAGTTGTACCCGTCTACTAAGCTCACATCGTAAAAGTCCTGGTCACTGCCGAGGGTGATTTCAGCAAGAGTTGCCGGAGGAGTTCCGCCCATGCCATTGCAGAAGAGGGCTCCGCCGCAGTCACCGGTGGCACACTTTCCGCGGCCGGATGCGTCAAAGGCGCAGCCGTGACGGCCCCAGATGCGGCCGGACCAGGCTGCGGGGAGACGGAGAGTGTAGGATTTCTTTGGCAGGAGCTTGAAGCCGCCCCGGGCGAGGATTGGCTTGCCGGCGCCGGGTTGGATTCCGGGCCACACTGGGTGGGTGCACTTGTTGAAGAGGGTTATTGATGTGGCTGAGACCTCAACTGTTATCAATAAACAGTAAAATATTTACTTCTATAAATACAAACTACAAATAGAAGAAAATGACAACTATTTGTGTTCAAGGGGCGCCATTTTGGTCAAAGAAGAAGGGGGTTACCTGAAACGTGGAGCGTGAGGAGGGAGACAAGCAGCAGAAAGGAGAGAGATATCGGCATTGCTTCCATGGCTGAGGAAGACTGGACTAGGATTTGAGAAGAAAGCTTGCATCTGCAACTATTAAATACAGTATTACAATATAGCCAAAGTAAGTGAGGAGGGTGATTATATATAAGAAAGTAATGTTATATCTTCTCACTCGTAGACATTTTGATAAATATAATTATATTTTGTAATTAAATTAAAATTAAATTTTTTTTATTTATTATATTTGTTGAAATAATATTTAAATTAACGAATAAATAATTATTAAAAAATAATACTATTCTAAAAATTGACTTGTAATTTAAATTAAATTTTTTACAATTTTTAATATTTAAATTAATTAAATATAATAATTTTTAAACTACTGGGGGAAAAAAATTATTATTATTATTTATCAGTATGACTGTTGGCCTGGTAAATTTTGAATTATGTGTTGGGGGAGTGAATGAAGGACGTGAACTGTAAGTGGGCCCTACGTAATTGAATGGAGTGAAGATGTGCAACTTTAACGTAAACCCTGGATAGAAAGAAGTCACACACAAGTAGCTTCATAGCACTTGAATTATTGCTTCCTTTTTTTATGTTTTGGGTAATACTTCCGCCCATTCGTTCTAAAAAGATCTATAGATATTTTGATAATTATATAATATAAAATTGAAAATATAAAAAATATATATTAAAATATTTTATTATATTTAAAAATTACATATTCGCATATTTTATTTTAACTTATAATTAAAATTTTATAAAAATAATATTTTAATATATTTTATGTCCCCCCAAAAAAAAACAAAAGACATAATTTTTTTTTCTTAAAATAAAAGACCAAACACATAAATTAAAAAAAAATTAGTATATATTTAAAGATGAAAAATTTTATAAGAAGAAATAAATTTTATATGGTATAAAATAATTTTCTCATCTTAAAAATATAATTTTTTAACTTATGTATATTAAATAATTTAATTTTTAAAAAAAATAAATATAATATATTTTAAATTTAAGTCACACAATCATCAATATTTGTTGCAACATGAGTTAGAGTCTGATGATAAGGTAAATGAAAAAGGAAATAGGCTCTAGAACATTACAGGAGGATATCTTTGGATACCTTAATATAAATATTTTCTCCGTTTTAAAAATAATAAAATTATGTATTATTTTTTTATTTCAAAATAAATAATATAAGTATATATATAAATAAAAGTATGTGGTGTATTTTAAATAAAAAAAAATTATGAAATATTTAAATTTTTTGTGAATCAAAATCATTATCTCTCATAAAAAATATTTTTTCTTTAATTTACGAAATTTAAGCACTCTAGTCATGTTTTTTAAGATGAATGAAATACTACATTATTGAACTAAAATGCTAACAAATTCGTTAAATAAATTTGAGTGTCAGTAAGAGGACTTAACATCAAAATAAAAATTAACATAATCTAAGTGATAATTAATTGAACGTAGGTGTCTAACCAATTTAGTTAGTAAAACTTGTAAACAAAAAATAATCAAATTTAAACAAATAGAATTTTTGAAAAACTTCTTAAGAGTCACTATTCCTCAAACTCTGTTTAGATAATCAAGAATTCGGCCGAACTCACCTGAGTGCAGTTCTAATAAAAATGAATTAATTAATTTTTAAATAATTATCAAACATATTAATAATAATAATAATAATAATAAACTTTAAAATACTTGTTCCAAGAGCTAATTCCTTCTTTTACTGTATAAATCTATCTTAAGAATTTTAAAATACTGTTACTTTTAACTACGACTCAGTTAAAAATATAAATTCACCTCAGTTTTTTAAAAGAGAGGAAGAATTTAGGGGCAGGGAGGGGACCTGGGAAATGATGACAAAGGGGCTCACTTCTCAATGAAAGGTGGTGTCAGAGGGTCAGTGGGGAAAGACTTGTCTGCACTCGCCAACCCAACAGTGGGGTGTGTAGGTTAAAAACGAAGGGAATCTACGTACTCTGCCTGCATAGTTTCTGTTTAACCGGTCAGGTGCTCTATGACTCTGCGCCAGCCTTTTCCCATACTGGTGTGTGTAACTTCGAGTTAACCCCCTCTGTGTTTGGTTTCATTGGTTATTAGTTGATTATAATTTATTTTTAAAAAATAATTTATTTTAAATTAATTTTAAAAAATAATTTAAAATATTTTATAATTAAATATATAAATATTATTAATTTATTTTAAAAAATTAATTAATTTTTTTTTTTTTTAATTTTAAAAAAATTATAACAACAAATACTATATATATGGTCAAATCAGCACTTGATCTCCCTGTCCTCTCCACCGACTGCATCATTGCGCGTCAAAACCACCCCTCATTCTTATACCGTAGTCAACAGTACATGATCTTGTACTTTATTATACTCCCTTGTCTCAAATTAAATGTAACAAATATAATATTATAAAATTTTAAAAATATTTGATCAGAAAAAAATTATATAAATTGTGTTTACAGTGAAGTCCCTCTGTCTTAAGAGAATAATAAAACATTAAAAATTCATAAATTAAAAAATTTATAAATTTATAAAAAAATATATAATTCCTCTATCTTAAAAAAAAAAATTAAAATACCAAAAATGCGAAATTAAAAAAAAAATATTTTTAAAAATAAATAGAAATTTTAAGGCGCACAAATTTGTGTATTCTCATAAAAAAAAATTCTTCTTTAAACGTATAACACAAGTTTTTATAAATTATGTGTCAATGTTGTTCATCTCAAGGCAACAAAAATAAAATGTAACCTCATACTCATATTTGTGTCAATGTTAGACATAATGTGTATTAAAATATTATATTTTTATCTAAATATTTATAAATATATTTATAGAAGAAAATATATATAAGTATGTGTTCACGTAATTGCATTAATACGAATATTTTAAATATACTCAAAGTAAATAGTTAATAAAATATAAATTACTTAAAACAATTATACTTATACAATTGAGTGAACATGTAATTACATTGAACAATCTCATACTCATATACCATTATATTTTTAACTATGATTTAAATATTATAAAAATATATTATAAAATACTTGATAAATGGAGATGGCAGTGACACGTATATTAGGAGCAGGTATGGCATACTCTATCCTCGAATCCTATTACACTGGGTTTTGAAAAATCATACCCACGCTTTAGGAATAATATTTTATATAATTATTGTTCAAAAAATGTGGAAAAGTATGTTTGAATTAAAGTCATAGAGTTTTACTTACTTGTGATTATTAAATTTATTATTCTATATTTCTTAATTGAATTTAGTTGCCATTTGACCTGATCAAATAATATTTGTTATTTCTTGATTATGTTTTCTTGTTTTAACGAGACTTTTCAAATTTAATAGTCTACCTTTAAAATTATTTATAGATAAATTTATTTAATTTTTAATTATTAATATCTTTAACTATAGTTAATTCTCAAATATCTAAAGTGATATTATTATATAAGTTATACATTATGTATATAATCATATGAAAAATTATGTTTAAGATTATATATATATATATATATATTCGGATAAATATGAAAAGTAAAGAAAACGTTCATTTTTATATTTGTTGATATACTAAAATTTATCTGATACATACATCGATGAACCTGTTGTGGCATAGTACTAAATGTCTATAAAGTTATTTTGTAGACTTTGTTTTTAAATGGGTATTGACAATAATTTTATCATAATTATAAAGTCATTAATCTATGATAAATTAAGATTTGAATTTTACAATAATATCATAATTCTACAATATTAATAATAAGTCAAAAATTTTATTTAATAAGAAAAATAAGATTTCGTATTATTAAACTTATAAATCACATAATATCAATAATAGAAAAAGATACGATCTCGTTGGCTCAATTTATGCTACTAAAAACAATTTAGGTTTTCTCCTTTCTTAAAATTATGGAAGTTCTAAGTTGATAAAAGAGAAAGAATCTAAGTTACTTAAATTTTAAATAATCTCTTTTATAAATATGAATGATATAATTTTCTTAGAACAAAAAAATTTTAAAGTCGCAACACTTTTTTAGGATTGAAATATGTTGTACTCGTTCATCTCACGCACTTTGGTGCGCGTATGACTAAGAGATACTCGTGTGAAGTACTTTTATGTCGCAGCTCTTGTAATTCTTCTCTTCCTACCGTCAGATCCAAACGTCTGGTTTCTCGAGGAGATATCAAAGTTACTCCGACGGCCAGGATTCATTTGATTTGTTGAAAATGCGTTTGATTTTACTGCATCGGGTACATGAAACTTGAAATCAGGTTTATTTATTTATTGGTGACCAGCCAAAAGAATCCTTCATCGGAGAAAGAGGTTCGATGTTGGAATATTTGTCGTTTAATGCTGACTACACAGATCTAAGCATCTATTTTAACCCCAATTATTTAATTGACTACTACGTAAACAACTCTTCATGGGCTTATATATTAATTTATTTGTTTAATTTACTTTTGCAAATGGTGAAAGTCCACTCAAATTACACAATTTTTTCAACGATAATAATTTATCCTCGAAATACTATTATCCGATCAAAGTAACGTTTCAATATAAATAATTAATAATTATTCACGTAAAATTAAAATTTTTATTTTGAGTCTTATTACTAATTTTATGATATTACGTTGAAGATAATTAGATAAGAATAGTGTAATCCCATTTTATAGTTACCAACGGAAATTTGATCAAATGGTATTCATCTCTGCCCCTCATCTGATAGGTCAGAGGTTTGAATTTTGGTGTGTGAGTTTGAATTTATATATTGCTTAATTACCCAAAAAGAAGTCTTATTTTTTAGTCGGAAACTCGCGTCCTAGTATTCAATCAAATGTTTTTGAACGTATTTATAATGACTTGGGTAATTTTTGATTAATTGTCATAAAAATAAAATAAAATATCATAATAATTAATTCTTGAAAGTAATAGCTCTATGCGTTGGGCTCTCTATCACCGGATAGGTCTGCTACCAAATTTTAGAATACTGTGACCTAGTCTACAGAATTCTTGACTTAAAAGGGGTTATGAGTTTCAAGCTAATGATTTATATTCCCTATGTTCTAAAATAAATAAATAAAATTTGAAATGTAGCAATTTGCAAAATTATAAATTAATAACATTAATTATATACTGTATATAATTAAGTAAATAAATAATTTAATGAATAAGTTTTTAGATAATTTATAATATTTAAATAAGTATTAAATAAATATTGATGAATTTATTTTAATTTTAATTTTTAAACTTTAAAATTAAGATTTAGACAACAATCTCATATTTATTTTAGAAGGGAGGAAGTATATTGGAAGAATAACATGATACTACTAACTAACATTTGAGCAACTCTATAGAGTTGTTTAATTATTTTTCAGAATTATCCTAAAATAAATATATCATTTATACTTATAACTTTTCTCAACTCATGTGAATTTTGAACTTAAATTTCTTACATTTCCTAACTTCAACGCTCAACTTGAATGGAGGAAAACGGATTTTGGACGTCGATCCAAAATATTTCTATCTTGGGCCAATTTACGAGCGTCTAGATTTCAGGTTGGTTCGGCCCAACAAATTTATTTCAACCGCTTACCCACACATGCTTAATGCCATAACTGTTCAAAATTATAAAAATACTTCCACGTAATAAATGAAGAAATAAATGATTTTAGAGTCTAATTTTTTTATACAAGATGCTGTCTCATATATTATTCAAATTCAATCAAATGACTATATTACATATAAAATTTAAATTTATTTTTTACAGTTAATAAATTTAAATACAATACGGCGGTCATATTAGATTTGAGACAACAAATTTAGATTGTTTGGAGAGGAAGTAGCTAATTCAACTGTGGGGCCACTCATAATTCACTTAATAAATGACATAAAGGCCACTTTTGAAATATGAAATACTATATCTATGGTCCTCGTTCTTACCATGTTAAATACAGAAAATATAATAATAATAATAAATAATGAATAAAATAATGATAATAAATAATAAACAACTAACAGAATCATAATCTTGTTAAAATTCTTGTTCTCATCACCTATGGCCGTGCGTTGTACAGGGCCCGTTTCTCAACTTGAAAGTGAAAATTATTGAAAAAATATATGCATTTCACATCATATATTTAAAAAATTAATAAGGGAGGTGGAGATTATTAAAGTATGCGAATCTCACATTGTATACTCAGAAAAATATTGAATATTGAAGATCTTATAAAATCTAACCTTATTATGATAAGTATCTCTAAATTTTATGGCATTTTATAAATTAAGAATAATTTAGATAATTAATATTATTAAATTTTTTAAATTAAATATATTATAATAGTATAAGATGTTTAAAAAAAATTAAATATTATAATATAAATTAAACGGATGAAGAATCTTTTTAGGCTACCTGACAGAAAGTCCATTGAAGTTTGAGCAGGATTTTTTACTCAAAGACAACTAAAACAAAATTATGGGCCCAATCATATGAAGGAGATGTAATGAACAGCAAGCCCTTCAGAAAGAAATAAATACAGACCGAAAACCATAGCAGTTATTGTCACGGCCCATGATCACTCACATGATATGAAAACCCTAATTTATTTATTTCCTTAAATACTTTTCAATGTGGAAAGGAGAAAATATTATTATTGATGTTCTCTACTAGTACTTTTCTAAGAATACTTCTCTCAAGATATTATTTGTAGGAATCTTCTTTGCTTGTCTCTTTCTCTTTTTTTTTTATTTTATTTTATTTATGATCAATAATATACGAATTTCTCTTCCCTCTTATGTACTCAATATTTTTTTTATTATTTATTATTATATTATTCATTAAATTATAACAATTGACATACACAACTTATTTTTAAAACAACTCTTGTTTTGCACACTATTATTTATTTTTAAGTTTACTCTGTTTGTTTGGGTAGATTGTGAAAATTTACACTTGTTGTTTTCTTTATTACTCCAATCATTTTTTAATTATTTATATTAAGAAAAATATTGACATTTTGAAATATCAACAAGGAAACTAAGCCTTCTTCGTAAGATAAATTATTTTTCCTTATATGATTTTTAAATTATAAATGTCACTAACCTTTTATTTTATGATCCAAAAATACAATTTTTATTAAAATTATATAAAAAAAAACCATGCTTTGAACGAGACTTTAAACTATTTATACATATAAATCAACTAAAACAGGAGAAAATGTTATGTGTGACAGTTTTATCATGTCATTTTGCTTAAATGATACAACCCCTAAAGAAAATTTTAATTTAATAGCATATTCTAATTTGGTGGTTGAATCATGTAAGAAAAATAACATGATAGTATAAAAGAGTGTCAATCCCACAGATACTGATGTCAACTATGTACCAATATTTTTATCTTCTATTTTATCTAGTAAATAATAAAGTTTTAATTTTTAATAAGTAAAACTAATAATTAACTATTCTAACAATTAGATCTAAACTAAATTAGAGACTAAATCAATATAGAGAAAATATGCTAAGATTTCGACTTCACCCATCCAATCATAATTTAGGATTTACTGACTTTATCATGCAACTTATATTAATTCAACATGTTTATGACATTGGAATTTCCTAGATTAGATACTAGTCTATTCTTAGCGAAAGTTTTCCTACTCCAATTATTAACCCAACATAATTTAAATAATTAAGAGAGCATTAAGTTCTATGAAATTTTTGGATTCATCAACCGTTGTTAAGTCAATTATTACGGAAATCGCACAAATCACCTTAAACTATTCATAGCAAGATCATCAAAATATTAATCTATTAATTTATGGTTATGATTCAATTAAACTATTAATAAATCTTCACCGTCAAATCCTTCAATTTATTAACCTAGATCATTTAAATATTGATCAAGTATTCAGAAGCATTAAGAACATGAATCATAACTCAATAAGCATGGAAAACCAATATAAACACATAATAAAGTCTAAATAAACCTTTAATTAATTATGAATAAGATTCGTTTAGTCTTAGCATAAAGAAAATTAGAACATAAGTTATAAGATACAACAGAAAAGATAGAAAAACCCATAAGAAATCGACAGGATGCCTTCGTTAATAGCTCTCCGGTCTTCGCTTCCTTGAGATCCTGATCTTCTATTGATTGTATGATTCTTGTTTTCCAGCAACTAGGAGGGGGTTTATATAGCGACAATTCATGGGACTTTTCACAATTTGACTCCAATTAGGTTTGTCGTCTTGATCCATGTCAAAAAGCTTCTAGAAAAGTCCAAAATCGCCTTGATCAAATCATTCCGAAAAAGTCAACAGAAATCACAAAAAAATTGTACGACTGGCCTTACTGGCCTCCTTACGCCCGTAAGCTCCCTTATGGGTTAGCTTACGGGCGTAAGCCAGGCCGTAAGGCCCTCTGGACTTTGATTTTTGCTTCATACTTCAATTTCTGGCAATCCTTGTCCATCCGGGATTAGTTCAAACTCGATTTTCGTCCAAAATAAGCATTTTAAAGCCCAATTCTCTGCAAAACAGGCTCGATAAAACATATCTAATCCATTGGATTGATCATTTGTTAACCCAAAATAAAGATATTAAAGTCAAATCCATGCAAATTTAATTATAAATCAAGAGAATAATCAATAAAAATAATATATCAAATAAGCACTTATCAATAGAATTATATGGGCCTAAAATAACTTTAAAGTTAAAGGGTAATTAACATGTAGCTGCTAATGTAAGACAAGTTAGTCAAGTACCAGCTGGTGAAAGTCCAGACAAACATTTTGCACGTAGATGTAGTCCATCCGAATCGGTACCTCATTATATGCCGAAGGAAGAAGACCCACTAAGATTTCAAGCCTAAAGAATTACTTTTGTTCTAAGAATAAAAACAAAAATAGGATAGAAATAAGAGAGAATGAGTTATTTAGTAATCTTTGTTCTACTACTACTACTACTACTAATATATATATATATAAGAGTAACATAAATGTTAATAAAGATTTTTGTGGCAAATTCAGAACAAGTGACATAACAACAAAAGTTGAATTATGGGCGACCCGAGAAGGCCTTAACATGGCGTGGGAAATATAAGGATACAAAGGCCATAAGTCGAATCAGACTCAAAAGTGGCAGTGGATCTCATCTAAGAAGCAGACACAACCGTACACTCATATGGCAACTTGATTGAAGATTGTAGAAAGATTCTTCACGATCTATGGTCCACTAGAATAACCCACACGTGGCGAGAAGACAACATATGTGCTGATTATTTAATTAGTTTGGAACATGGTTGTAATAATTCTATTATGTCTATTGAGTGCCTACCCCCCCCTTTTTTTTTCTGAGAAGACCTCTGCATAAAGGCTTAATTGGTGTTTACTAATATAAGACCTTAGGCCTGTTGTGGCCTCCTTTGAACCAAAAACAAAGGGACAATGTGATAAGTCCGGAGAGTTTAATTTTAGAGAGGTTCTAAAGAGAGATAGAGTAAGAGACATGTACAAAAATAATTGAATTAAAAATCTGAAATTATTTTACTATTATGTTTTAGAACAAAGTACAAACCCATTTTATTCTCGTATATTTTATAACGCACGGAATTTATTCTTCTACCTCCAAAATTAAAAACAATTAATTTTTTAAATCAATTTCAAGATAAAAAAAAAAAATAATTATTTTCTTTCAGACAATTTAATTTTTATAAAATTCTTATTTTACCCCTCTCGTACTCTCACTTCTTTCTTCATAATTTGTCACAGGCTAGCCTACAAACAGCACCGTAGCAGATGTACATGCTATGTCTTTTGTCTTTTTCGGTACATGAACATGTTATGTCTTGACAGTGGTCTATCATGTCAATATTTCAGGTTTATGTGTGAACCCGTTTCCATTCGAGAGAGATAAGGATTTACATCATGACTTCATAATAAGCAACTTCTGTTACATGCCTGCACGCCTTTATATATATATATATATATATATATATATAAATGCAAAGCCCATGAACTGTCATTTTCTTTATCAGTCTCCATAAATACGTATACTTCTGCCACGTCCAAAATACTTGTACGCCTCCCTCACCTTCTCTCTCTTACTCACATCACATACAATCAAAGTCAAAAATCCAAAAAATTACAGACGGTACGTAGAGAGATACATTATTTATATAGTACTTGTTTGATTTCGTTTTTTTAAGCTGATTATATTTTTTTTAAAATTATAATTATTTTAAAATTTTATTTGTTTCAGCTTATTTAACAAGTTATTTTTAGATTATATAAGCTGTTAAAACACATAATAATTACTTCTAAAAAGTTAAATTTCAGAAATTTATTCGATAATCTGTTTTAAAAAAATTACACCAAACAAAACTAATCACTTATTCAATAATCTGATTATTAAATAATCTATAATCTGTTTTCAAATAATTTGTACCAAATGAACCCATAATGGTCTCTTAAGTAACAATCATTTTAGTATTTGGTCAGATCGAATCGAATTTGTTAAATTTAAATTCGACTCGTTTAAATAAATAATTTTTTTTTAGATTTGAGTTCAGTTCGCTTAATTAAGTAAATTTTTATCATTTTTTATGATATAAAAATTTAATGTTATAGAATCTTTGACGAGATAAATTTGAATTAAAATTATTAAACTAAACAATTTATTCTAACTTGGGTCGAACTTTAAACAAGCTATCGACTCGTTTAACATATATACCTTATATTAGTTCTTAAATCTATTATCGATACAATAATATATTGTGTTGCTTTAGTTCAAATCTTAATTAGTGTTCGACTTGAAATATTAATAAATAGATATGAAATATATTTCAAAGCTTGATTTATTATTCGAAACTTGTGCAATAGCTATTTTTCAGTAATACTAACATTAATTTATTTGAAAATTTAAATCATTCGTGGCTCAATTCATAGCCTCGCTTGACAAGGTAATAAAACAAGTCAAAAACAAATTAACTTTATATTAAACTCAATAAGTTTTGTAAGTCAAATACGCGCAACTTGATATTGGAATCGATCACTGGAGTATCAATTTGTCATTTCATTATTTTCATGACAAATTCTATATTAACATAATTTCATTTTGGAATTTACAATAATCAACCCTGAACATTTTTGAATTCAAATTAACACGAATCCATATGAATTTAAAAATTATATTTTTCAAAATAATAATATTTTTAAACAATTAATTTTTTTTTTTACAATTATATTAGTCTAGAAAAGTAAAAATACAAATGGAGTATATAATTACATATATGCATGTTGTACCGTCTGCCGGGCACCTGCAGAGAGATTCAATTCAGATTTACTGTAGTAGTATCAGTGGCACAGTAATTTTTTGACTCATTTTCAAGGTTGTGATGTGCACATACTTCAAGGTAAACAAATACTAGTAAGATTGAAAATGGAACAACCAAATCTTGAAGATTCTAATGCATTCTACTTTTTTTTTTTTTTTTCTGTTTGACAATGCAGCTAGTAAGACCAAACAGGAACAGACTTGACCTGCAAGGATTGGCTTAGAATAGCCTTAGGTATATACATATAGAGAAACCCATATTCATTAACCTTGTGAAAGTAAAAAAGTAGAATTAGAGACAGAGGGTTTTAAGTTTCAACCTCCTAGGGATGGGATGGGTCGGATCCGGAAATTTGCATACCCATCAGCATAATATCCTGAATACCGTAATGTATGCTCACCTTTCCTTGAATATCCGGAAAGTTTACAAATAAACCTTCATCAGAGAGTCAAAGAGAATGAAGGTAATCTGGGCACAAGAAAAAATTAATAACATTAGTAAATTAAATCAATGCCATAAGTTCCGTATATGTCTGGTGTTCTAAAATGTTCGGCAGTTGAATAAGGGCTCAACACTTAAAACAAAATTAAGTAGATCTAGATAGATCAATCGTTTAAATTGGGACGAAAAATGACTGCTTAGTGGTTAAATGAGAATTAATTAGGTTTAAGCAGAAAATTTCACAACAATAATACATATACTATTCATTGGTAATATAAAATGTCATTTGATTTTAATCAATATAATGTCTCTCTAAATTCAAACTAAATGATTAATTGTCTGAAGTAAGCCAGGAGAAGTTTGAATGAACTTCAATAAAAGTGTACTTGTATTCGAAATCGACGCAGGTTAGAGGCGTGAGACAACTCTCTCTAAAAAAATCGATAAAGTAGTCACATAACTTCAAGAGAAGGAGTGTATTCTCGCAAAAGGTAGTCGAAGTGACTAGACTCGGATGACTATTTATCAAAAACACATGTTTTTGCAAAGAGGTAAAATCACGTATGAGAGTTGACATCGACCTAGTATCAGAAGATCAAGAAAGTTGGTGACCTGATGACAAAGAAGTTGACGACTGAATCCTCGTTAAACAACGACTGTCTAATTTAATTTATTGAGATAAGAAGTTTTTCATTATGTATTTAAGAAAGCATAATCTAATTTATATACTTGAGAAATCTTTTCACTTGTTACAGATTAATTTTAATTTGAGAGACTTCTCATATATATAAATTGAATCATATTACTCAAATACAAATAGAATTGTCATTATACACCTACAAAAAGCTGTTAAGCAGAGCCAAACCGGTAAACGTTTTCGTGACGTCATCAATAGGTTAACCCATAATCAACCATACGTCAACAACGAACTAGCTAACATTAGCAGATGGGTTCACATTTAAGTTGACCAATTCCAAGCCTCTTCGACTGAGTTTTTACAAATTTTGAACGGTTTTGGACAATTTGTGGGTGAGTTGTTTTTAATTTTGCCCTTAGTTTTTATTGGTCTTGTACTTAAATATCAGGAGTCGATTTACGTTGAATTGTTGTTAATTACTTGTTATATATTACAATTATGAATAAAATTGAGCAAGTGTCACAAATAAAATGTTATTCTTAATTGTACAAATTACATTGTGTTGTCCGAAACAGTGGAGTCTTCCTGAAAAAAAAAAAAAAGAAAGAGAAATTTAGCGCTTTCACTAAAATATAAAAATTCTTGTAAAAAATTATTAAAAATACGAAAAAAAATCTTTAAAAAATTTGAAGTATCACGTGGTTCGATAATTCGTTTGTGTCTTCATAATGAAGGGAGACATATTCATTTCTTGTGATTTCACTATTGCGGATTTTATCGTGTGTAAATTGTAATGAATGATGTGTCTCAATAGAAAAGAAAGATATAACTGTGCAAGTTCAATATAATCCCTCAACACCTGAAATGAGCCTTTAGGGGACATTATGGACATTTCAAGTACTAGGTGAAGCCCAAGACGCAGGATTGCCCGAACCAAGTCACAACATCATAAAAGCTCTCGCATAGATTGATGAGCTCTCGAAAATGTCACCTCATATAAAAATCACAATTTGGGTCGACCATACCCTTAAGTGGCTTAAGCATCCGAGTGAGCATTTTAATTTTAAAGGAAATGGCAAAAATTTCATTAATTGAAAGAAACAATGATCTTAAACCCAATGTTGCATTTGGTTTACATTTTTTAAAGAAAAAGAATAAAATAAAATTTTATATTGAAATTGAATGGTGATTAGATAAAAAGGTGTTGTTAGTTTTAATTTTTTTTGTTGAAAATAAAAAGGATGAATGAATGAGAAATAAATGTTTATTCTTTTTGGAGAATGTGAGTTTCATACATTCATTTTCTATCTTCATTTTCAGCTTAAATTATAATATTAGCTAACAATTTCTTTTTAACCACTACTCAATTTTAATGTAAAATTTAATTTCATTTATTTTTTTTTAGAAGAAATGAGAATCAAATGCAATATATAAATTTTAATCGGCAGGGGGGCCTGCGTCTAAATCAGAGTAATCGAACTTACACGGGAATTAATCAAAGTAAGAGCCCAATTTATGAAAACTGTAACAGACTACGAGAATTGATTAGCCTTAAACTGAACTTTTGAAACATTGGAAAGAAATGGTTACTCCATGATTCAAAAGATTGTATGATGGTCATCTTATCTATCCCCATCTCAAAACCCATCAGATATACTTGATATCCCAATGCAGATTATTGATACAAGACGGGAGAAAATCCTACCTAGTATGTACCTACACAAGGTTCCTTATTTAATTGTAATGAATTCTTTCAACATATTTATGACAGTTTAGTATTTTCTAACATATTTAAACATATATATATATATATATATATCAGATTTACTAAACATTCTGACCTCTTAGTAGGTTCCTTATTTAATTGTAATCTGATAAACATATGTATGACAATTTAGTAAATCTGATAAACATATATAGTATGACAGATGTTGGGGTCGAGTGGAAGAAACTCGCTTTCCGTGCATAAAGTCTTGAGTTCGAATATTGTACACGATAAAAAAAAAATGTTGAGAGAGTTCCCTCCTTATGGGTCCTATTGAAGCTCGATTCTGGATTAGTCGGATCTCAAATGGAATACCGAACACCGGGACAGAAACCAAAGAAAAAAAGATAGCTTTACTTTCCAATAAGCTACTCCTCCGATCCTACAATTAAAGAATGTAATGTTAGATTTTTTTACGGACATTAAGAAATAATTGAATTGTTGCTACATTTTCCAACTCAACATATTTGACTCTCACACAATGACATGTTATAATTATCATAAAATTTAAAAATATTATACATATATGTGTGTGTGTGTGTTTGTTTGTTTATCAGATTTACTAAGAGGTCAGAATGTTTAGATTTTTGAAAATATTTTGTCTATAATTTTTCAAAGTATCTTTCCATATGTGTGAAGGTAAAAGTATTGATAGAGATAGAGAGTCTAACAGTTGTAGACCCTCTTCAAATATTTAAAATTGAAAGCAAGTAAAAATGGAGCATGTTAGGTGTCGGTCCATTTTATTTAGTAGAATGTATGTTTGGATTAATTAGTGGCTTTTAGAGTTTTATAGGCTTTTGAGTTTAAAACACACCGTCAAGATATATTTGATAAATTAAAAGTTACAGTTTATAAGCAATTTTTAAATAATTGTTTAATTTGAAACATATCACATTAAAAATCTGGTTGTGTGATTTTAAGAATTAAAAACTATTACATTTCTGTTAGTTACTTTAGAATCTTACTAGTACTAGCCCAAACGCCCGGTGTTACCTGAGCATAAATGTAATTTTTTAACGTATTATTTTTAGTATTTTTGTTTTTTTCTTCTGTAAAACATCCGGGTTTGTGCCATTTTTCTAATGTAGTGCTGATAATGTATTTTTATAGTATTTTTTTGTATTTTTTTGTTGGTTCTTCCTGCCTATCTTTGTAATGTATTTGTTTATAATATATCAAATATTATTTTTGTTGTTTGAATATAAAAACTATAATTTAGCTTTAAATGTTAAGTTTTATTTGTAATGTATTTGTTTTTGTTGTTTATAATGTATTTGTATTTTTTTGTTATTGTACACAATTTCATGAAATGCACAAAAAAATCATAATTCTTAATAATATAAGTCAAATAAAAAACCATTATTTAGCTTTTAATGTTAAGTTGTATTAGTTCTCCAAAAATGCAAATAATCTAACATATTTACCGTGGGATGAAATTTCTAATGGTTGTTCTTATAAATATTTAACGGTAAAAACACTTTCAACAATTTTAATTTTTTTTGTAGAGGTGATGCCGATATATATAATTAGATTATTTATTAACATATTCGGAAACAAGTATTCTAAAATTAAAAAATTAATTTATCGAGTAAAATTGCGTAGAAGTTTAATTGAGGAGAACTCCAGATCGGATCACTTCCCATACATACACATATATATGTAATTAATATATTGGAATATCAATCTATTAAACATGGTCCAAAGCACCTTAAGAACTTCATGAGTCATCAACAACAATTAAAAGCATCCCTAGTTTTTAGTAAACAATAAAAATAATATCTAAACTTAAACCCTATCAGTCTACATAGATATATATATATATATATATATAGGCATATAGCAATATGAAAGCCACTTTCCGTTTTAATTCTTCACGGGAAGAAACTCAAAAAACTGGCTAGGAGTTTGGGTCTCCTCCTCCTCACCATTTTCCTTACCATCTTCACCGCTTCGGAGCGGAAACAGAACCAGGGTCTGCGACTTCTCGTAGCCTTCTTCTTCGTGGTCGGCGGCGGCTCGATAATGGTCGCCACCGACACTGAAAAAGTGGTTGAGATGATAATCACTTTCGGGCTCGGGTTGTGCTAGAAATATGTTGACTTCTTGAGGCTTTTTGAACTTTGGGTCCACTGTTTTTACTACTGTTGTTGTCGATGGGGTAATATCAGCAGCAGTACTAGTTGTGTGGTTGTTGCTATGAGGTGAATAGCATAACTGCATCATCTGCCACGTGGCATTCCTTTCTGCCATGGGTCTTGGATTTTGTAATTCTTCATCTTCGACCTGTTTCCATCCAGCTGCCGCTCTACATTCTGATATTATTGCTGCTTCCTGAATCGATGAAACACTTTTCTGATAACATTACATTTATTGACTGCATGCATAATTAAGTACTATACTCTTTACATAAATGAAAGTTTTACCCGATTACTATATTTTACCTATTACAGAATAAGTTATGTACTAGAATATACACTAACAAATAAATTATAATTAATTATAGTGAAGACTCTAACAAATTTTAACATATATCAGTTGATTATATTTTGACGTATCAGTAATTACATCATTTGCATTAGTTCATTTGTTAGAGTAATTGTTAGTTCATCTATATTGGTTATGGATTATTCACCAATACAAACACAATATAACATATATGTGTGTGTGTGCGCGCGCGCAAACACATGAATACAAACTGTTGGTATATACTAGAATTATTTGGTCAAAACAAGTTAAAGGCAAATCCCATGCAATTAAATTCTGATGCAAAACTTTATCTGAAATTATTCACTTACATAACTATTATCTTCATTAGGGTTAGGGTTGTTTTTTTTTTTTTTGCATTAGAAGATGACAGACTCTGCAGAATATCACAACTGACCAAAATCACTTTTTTCAAATGAGACGAGATGAGATGAATAAGCACAAGACCCAAAACCCCTAGCTTTTTTTCGTAATTAACAACAACAGCAACCCCGACAAAAAGGAAGGAATGCAGCTTTTAAAATCTTTTCATTTCCCAACATTCAAATCTTAAGTTGTTGCTCCCTCTCCCTTTTGGATGTCTTAGCTTTTATCATCAACCCTAATACTTGCTTGACCTTGTAATCACAACCGTATTATTACATAATTAATTGGTTATAATTGCTTCTGCAAATGAATAATAAGAACCAATGTTCCAAAAAAAGCTTGACCATCCTACTTGGCGGAGTTAGTGTGTAGTCCTAGATAGAGATTAATCGGGTATAGACATCCGACAAAATGTAAGTGGTAGAGTACTGTTTAACGCGTAAATTAGAATCAATTGGAGAATTAACCGGGTCTATGCTGTGATTTTTTTGAACATTGATAAAAACATTCCATACATATATATGTGTATATAATATTATGATTTGGAAAGTGTGTTAGTCTAAAGACAAAGGAGTTGAAATAGACCTCTGCAAGTGTACTGCAGTTTATTGGGGGTGCCCAGTTCTTGGTCTGTCTCTGTTCAGCTTCAAAATCTGTCCCATTTGCCCCTGTGGCCGGACAAAAAGTAAAACAAAAAGAATACGACTTTACATCTCAAACAACAAAGCATTAGAAATCAAAAGACAAATTGAACCAAAAAGAAAAAAGTACTATGAACATTTCCCGTCTCTATCTCTCTCCATAATTCTCTTTCTCACATGCATAGTTTGTACTCAAATCTGTATATATATCATTAAAATAAAATAAATTAAATTAATTGGATAATTGTTATTTTATTTACCTGTTTCTTTCTTTTCTATGTCATGATTATTGTCACAAAAAAACTGCTGTACTTCCTCCTCCGGTGGTGATTCGAGTTGGCGCCGGCGTTTCTGGCGTTCTCTAGCCTTGTGATTTTGAAACCAGTAAAACACATTTTTCCCTTCAATCTTGCCAAAACGGCGGAGTTGAGCTGTGATTTGCTGGATTTCCTCCGTGGAAGGTGTTCGAGTACCACGGCGATACAATTCCTCCAGCGTTTGGAGCTGCTCAGGGGTTGGGTTCCATCTTGAGCTTACTATAACTTGTTGGGAATTGAACTCTCTCTTACTTTGCTGATCTGCCATAGCCGCTGAAACATTAACAAAAAATCAATGAAGTCTTAAATTATGGCCCAACAAACACTTTTTAACAACTTTTAGATTATAAACAATCCGAGACACAGTGAAGTAGACGATTCATTGATTCTTAACTTTACCTAATCTAAATCAAAACTAATACAGACACAAAGAGAGAGACATACCCATATGATGATTTAGTGCAAGGAGGTCAGCTCCATGGATATGGCTTAAACAAGAAGTGCCTGGCGTTCTACCATTGTAGGTGGATGCTGCAGTTCCTGGGCGTGGCATCAATGGCCGGAGCTTCCGGCCATTGAAAGTCTCCGGCAAAGAAAACTCTACCCCTTCATTGTATCCCATCATCCACATTTTAGCTCGATTTTGTAATTTCCACTATCTCTATGTATGTGTGTGTATATATATATATATATATATATATATATAGTTGTGAATTCAAAAGGCGAAGTCTAACAAACAAGAACAGAAGCACGGTTGAGCTTTAAATCTCTCTCTATTTCTTTGTCTGCAACTGTCTTCTTGTCTGGGTAAGGTGTTTGGAGTAGAAGAAATGGTGGTTCAGTGGGGAAAAAGGGAAAACTGAGGTGGAAGCAAAGAGGAAAAGAATTGTTTTAAATACTAGTGTCTCTACCAGCATTCTCTTTTCAATTGGGAAAGAGAAAGTGTTAACTTATTACTCCCTCCAACTCTCATGTCTAGTAATATGGTACACTATTGGCATTGAATTCAAGACTACCTTTATATATTTAAGGGGCCGGGTTTTCCACTTGTCACAACTAATTGGAACATATATTGTTATTGCTATAACAAATTAACAGAAAATAAATAGTTAAGAAAATAACAGTATATATGGAAATTTATTTGGAAAAAATCACAAGATAGAGATGAGAGAATTTTATTATAATTGAAACTTGGAGAGTATAGTATATATAGAGAACATTAAATCCGAATATCGAATAAACTCAAACTCACTATCTCATAAAGTCAGATAAATATTAAATGGACTATTAAACTACATATATATCGATAGATAGTTAGGACTCAATGACAAAAAAATGGTCTCGGCCTCCACCCTCAAAGAAGATTAGTTATGGATTAAAGGTTTCTTATCGGTCGTAGCTCCTACCTAAACCTCTTTGGTTTTTCACCTTTCGGCTGTAGCTACAAATTTTTGTTTTTTTTTGGGTTCAGGTCGACAAACAAATCTAAATCACAAGGATTCAAGACAATTAACAATTATAATTAAAATTATGATGCTTCAAGAGACACTAATTAAGCGATCATCTCACATTAAATATATGTCTTTAAGATTTGCAGAATTTTGAAATGGACTATTTCGTGGGAATTTGGCTCTACCATTTACATTCATGTTTGGTGCGAACATAGAGAGATTTTTTTGTTCAAACACGGTGAGAAAGAGATTGAACAGTGGGGAGAGAAACAGAATGGGAAACAGTGGTTGACTGGTTGGTGTTTGTTTAAATTGAAACAAAGCGAAGAGTTTGCAATACATAGATTCAAGAGGGAAATACAAAGGAAATGAAGAATGCAAAGGGAAGGGTAAAAGAAAAGAAAAGAAAAGAAAGGAAAGAGAGGGAATTTAAGCGTGGAATTCTGGGATCAGAGCATGCATCGGGAGGAGGGAAATGAAAAACGACGTGACGATGATGAGGGTTATCATAAGCCTCATCACTCGTTACTGTACACCCTCATTCATTTATTGCGAGTCTATGTCTCGTGCCTTTCACAGTAATTCTCAATCCGGACTGCCCCCTTTCCTTTCCTTTCCTTTCCCTCGATCTCTTCTCTTTCTTATCTGCATGGCATGGTGCTAGCTACAGTAGCTTGTGTACGGCTCACCTGCCAAATTCTTTTTCTACCCCTCACGTTATATCATATTTGGATCCGACAATTTGGTGGAATAACATTATCGATCACCGACCATTGGTCAATTATATAAGAATATATTATGTCTCTATAAGAATAGTTGTAAATCTATTAATATTTAATTAACTTTTATAAAAATACATCATATTTTCTACATAATGTTCATAAATGATTCTATTATTTCACCGAATCCAATTCCATCATATTCTAACTAATATTCTTATTATACATTATATATCTATCTTGTAACCAACTCATTTGTAGTTATTTATTGAAGTCATAAGTGCCTAAGCATACGTTTAGATTGTATTTGCAAGATTTCTATCGAACAATATTATCTGCGAAGTAATATAATCTAACTGTTGCCACTAAAAATTGTCAAAGTCTTGGATGAACAATTTTAAATAAGTTGATTGCAAAATATTTCTTATTATGTATGTGTGTATACAATGTACTAAAATTTGATTGGCGAACTTATTCAATAGAGAAAAGACCAAACGCATAGGGAGATTATTCGGGAGCAATCGTTCTCATGCTTAGTTTTCTTGATGATTACTTAAAAGTTAATTAACTCATTAAATTTCTATTTAAGAATATTCGACCTAATAATTGGATGCTCAAAATGAATTTTAAAATATTATATGTATATATGCATAGATTGTTACATATCATTTACACATGATCTTTGTCCTTTTAGGTTCACACAAGGTGGCAGAAAATAACATCTTTACGTGCAATCATAGTTACATTTGGGATCTTCTCTGCTTGCCCTATTCCTTAATCCATCCTGAGTTGTCTTTGTATTTGAGGTGTCTCCTTGTCTTACCTCCACTCGTTTTGTGTCCTCCGTCACTTATTATCTACTCCTGGCCCACTATACATACATACATACAAACACATTTACAGAATATATACATATATATTATATTCATACGTACATACATGAATATACATACATACATACATACATACATACATACATACATACATATATATATATATATAAAGGCTCATTATTATTGAATGATTCATTGATCGTGGTACTTCTTTCAGTTTAGTGTTGCTTTCGTCCGTTTTCAAACTCTTTTCATTACTGTTCAACCATTTATAGCTAGGATTTTTCAGGGCCTTGTGGTCAACTTTGGTGTTAAATATGTGCAATTTTAGGCAGTACAACCTATCATGGTGAAACGTAAAATTCAAAATAAAATAGTAAAATACTCGCAATTCTCCAACTCTTCCGTAATTACACTCTTTAATTATATTAAAATTAAAAAAAAATTCATTTGGTGTGTCGATCTATAGAAACCCGGTCAGACAATGAATAAATGAAAAAAGTTACTATTATCAACACACCAAAGTTAAGTTGTTTAAAACCGTTGTTATATTGTTTTGAACCATTATTATATCAACTAGTTATGAAAAATAAAATCATGTTATATACTCATTTTGTTATGAAAATAACGTCACAATTATCAAGAATTCGTAAATTAAAAAAAGTTTTTCCTTGATAAAGAGAAATAATCTAGATCGCTTGAACTTTGAATAATTCCACATAAATAAATTTCACATAAATATGGACCACATAATTTTGTTAAACTTGTGACATTTTTTTTTTTTTAAATCAAAATGAAAATAGTATACATATATATATATATATATGTGTGTGTGTGTCAATAATCCACATGCACAATGCACATGCACATGCAATTTTTATAAGATTTAATGACAAGTAGCTAGATGCCTAAGAAGTAGGAAGAAATTAATAGAAAATAAAAATGGAAGCATTTTCGGACAACAAATGATATGTCAACTCAAGCAGCAAATGAGTCTTGTGAAAAGTGAGTAAAGTATAACGATCAGGTCTACCATAATTGAAAAGTGTCCAGCTACTGGTCTTTCCATCTAGCTACCTTCTAGATTCACCTCTGACACGATCCTTCGCAAGGTAATGTTTAGAAAATGGCCTTGTAGAAAAAGAAACCGGGTCACGGGGCACCAGTTCACCCCCCGATTACGTCATTATTATGATTTAAGTATTAAATTATTTATTTTATTTTTAAAAATAAAAGTAAACTTCACAAACAATAAACATGAAACCATCAAGTGTTATTTAGCATCACAATAAACTTCCATGAAATCTAAATATTATACAGATCCTTATGTCGTTAAGAAAAATAAAAAAAACATAGATACAGGAAGTATGAATACTAAAACATTAGATTAAGGTATTTAGTATAGCAAGAAAAATATTCATTTTTTTTCAAAATTAGTGAAAAAAATTTATAATAATTAAAAAAAATAAAAAATAATTTACAGTCAAAAGTAGACATGACAATTGGATACTCAAAAGTAATTAATTAATTTACATGGTTGTTACCGACTGGTTGGATAAATTTACTCGTGTTTAAATTTATCAGTATTTTTCTTGGGTCTAAAATATGGTACCCCTAATAAGTAAGTATATAACATAATTTTATTTATGTACCAATAAGTAAAAAAATAAAACATAATTTTATTAGTTATTTTATACTCCCTCCATCCCATAAAAAGTGGTATGATTTAAATTTTTTTGGTCAAATTAATCATTTTTTGAATCAAAATTACTACTAATCTATACATAAATATGCGAAGAAACTATAATCATTAGAAACTAAATCAAATGTACTTCTAGATCAAAAATTCATTTGTTTAAATACCTCGATATATAAAGTTAATTATTAATTTAAAATTTGATTAATTTGACCAAAAAATTCAAACTATTCTATTTTTTATAGGACAGAGTTAGTATTTGTTTTAAACTTTCTTTTACACACATTCAAATCAAACACTATGATCAAGCCTTCATGTTCATTGTTCAAGCTGAGCCACTTGGTCATACTGCTGCCATAATTGGTACTTTACAAAGATTAGTTTAAACTTCTTTTAGAGCGTGTTTGTATATAAACTTTGATAAACAAATTAATTAAGTTTAAATCCCTGTTAAATAGTATAGTATCAAACTACATTAAAAAGACTTGTTTAATTATATTTTGCAAAAAGCCAAAATCAAGTAAATTTATTATTTAACAAACTGTGGATATCCAAAGATTGGGTATAAAAATATAATTGGATAAATTTACCGGTTAAATTTTGGGTACACTAATTATGACACATTGCCAACACTTTCTTAGTCGAAAAAGATCATTTAACAATTTTAACTGGTTTGCTTATGACTACAACTTCTAATGAAGCCCAAGCCCAAGCCCAAGCCCAAGCCCCAGGCCCAGGCCCAGGCTGTCTACATGCTCGTATAATATCAGTAACATACTTCAGTGATTTTATGATATTAATTTCAAGATTGATAGAATGTATATTAGAATATTAAATTTTAATAATATTTAATGTATAGTTTAAATTATAACATATGAATATATTCAAAAGAATATATTTTAATATAAATAATTATTTTTAGTAAATTTTAAAATTTATACCACACAATCACTAAAACAGAGAGAGAAGTATAATTTATACATACACGGGTACAATTCTTAAAAAGCAGTGGTGCACGCAGCTGTTTATGTCATGTTATATTATTTCACTTTGAATTATTCTTCAACTTGTAATTTGTTATCTTGCTAGTTGACCTATATATATATATATATATGTTATTCTTAATTTCATGTCATTAATTTTTTATTCTTAATTTTATCTTTTGAACCTTTTTTTTTTGTTTTCTCATAACTTGCAATAAAAATTTTGATTATTTGTGTTCTTATTATAGGCATTTTACATAACCCCATCAATTTGTATTTAGAAGCATGTGACTCAAGGTATATTTTATATTTACTTTAATGTTAAAATGAATTTTGTGCTTTTAAAAGTAATTTCTAAGTAGGATGTATACCCAGTACTCATTCATTGTTCAACCTTCAATTTATTGGCTTGGTAAATATGCGATTTAAGGTATATTTTTTGATATTTGAGTAATTTAATATTCATTGAGTAAGCATAAATTAATTCAAGAACTAACTCTATTATCTTTGCATTTACAAGATATATATATATATATATATATATATATATATATATATATATATAATTATCTAATCGGG
>JAUMHB010114562.1:16801-28514 GCA_032359685.1 Pittosporum tobira | reverse complement strand
GGTGAAGTCAAAATCTTAGCACACTTTCTTATTATTGATTAAAACACTAAAATTTATTAGTTAGTTTATTTAGTAATCAATTAGTTTCTTAAAAATTAAAACATTTATCGATCAAATTAGATAAGTTAAAGAATCGTCAAAGTTGGTAAATAATTGATTTCAATCCTCGTGGGAACGATATTTTTACTGTAAACTAATTAGTGTACGCTTGCACTTCTCACCGATTAACATGGTTTTATATTATCTTATTTGAGAAATGATTTATTAGATCCTAATATGACTTATAACTATACAGGTATTTACGTTTACATGTGATTTTTAAATTTTTTGTTTTATTTGTTTAGATATGCATACGACTTGTATTCCAGTTGCAGCGATAGACTTCTAGACCCTTCTTGCTTATTATGCCATTACACCAATTTCTTTTTTTAAAATTAAGAATATGATGTATAAAAGATGGAATCATGTGCATTACACGTCATATGCACATCGCCCGCACACAATTATTGATGTTAATGAGAAAAAAATAATTTTAAATGTACTAATTTCACCTCATGATTGACAAAACATTTAACCTGCATGCTTAGGGGAAAAATTATGATAAATGAATGGGATTGGCTTGTTTTTATGATGTCACCTGATTTAATGACATTATCTGACTGGGTGGTTATGTCATGTGAGTGGTCGGATGAACAATGCAAGTGTACACCAGTCAAGTTATAGTATAAAAAGTTATTGATCCTACGAGGAATTGTAATTTACCAACTATGTACCACTTAGATAGTTCTTTACTAATCTAAGCAATTAATAAAGATTTAATTTTTATATGATTAAATTACTAAACTAATTACTAAAAAATCTAAATTAGGGTTTTAAATAAAATAAAAAAAAATATTAAGATTTCGATTTCACCTACCCATTTATAATCGAACCAATCGATTTATCATGCAAATTATAGAATTTATCTGTTGTGACAGTAGAATTTTCCAATTTTAAATAGCTAACATATCTCTATGTGTAACATCCCTAATTCAACTTACTAGTCACACAGTCTCTATGCGAGATTTAAATAATTTGAAAAGTATTAAGTTCTTTGGAAATTCTCGGATTCATTAACCTAAGTATAATTACTACTGAAACCGCACAAATCACCTTGAACTATCTCTAGCAAAATTTAACCTATGTTTATGCCTCAATTTGTACTTACTAAGCTTCACCTCTCGGTCCTTCAATTATATAACAAAAGATCATCTAAATAGTAACTAATTATTTAGAAACATTAAACTCATAAGACATACCTCACAACAAATAGATCCATAAAAAACTTGATAAAAATAA
Organism: Pittosporum tobira; assembly: GCA_032359685.1. Lineage (NCBI taxonomy): Eukaryota > Viridiplantae > Streptophyta > Magnoliopsida > Apiales > Pittosporaceae > Pittosporum > Pittosporum tobira. Next base: position 27,176 of record JAUMHB010114562.1, on the reverse strand, counting down.
TAACTTTAATTACTCATGAGTATGATCCATCTAGTCTTAGCATAAAGAAAATTAGAACATGACTGATCTACAAAATACATTATAAAAAATAGAAAACTCATAAGAAGTCGGCTAGATATCTTTGTGTAGTAGCCTTTCCGGTCTCCCGCCTCCTTGAGCTCCTGATCTTCTCTCGATCGTATATTGTATGAAAAATATTTTTCAGAGCTAAAAGGGGGTTTATGTAGGTTTCAATCATGGAACTAATCACAAGTTGACTCAAATTAGGTTTGTCATCCTTTGGTCCATGTCAAACTCCTTAGAAAAGTCCAAAATCGCATAAGTCAAAACTTCCCGGAAAAGTCAACCGAAATCGCATAAAACCTCATGGGCCACCTTACAAGCCACCATACGGCCGTAAACCATCTTTACGGTCAAGTTTATGGCCGTAAGCTTGACCGTAAACTCCCCCTGAATGTTGGTTTTTGTTTCCTGCTTCGGTTCTGATAATCCATGTCCGTTTGGAATTAGGTCAAACTTGGTTTTTTTCTCCGAAATAGGTCTTTTCAAACCCAATTCTCTGCAATACAAGCCCAGTAACCATAGACACAATCTAATTTCTTGGATTAATGATATGTTTAGTCCAAACAAGGAAATGTAAGCCTAATCCATGCATTTTCATAGTAAATCAAGAGAATAATCGTAAGAATATAAAAAGTACTGATCAATAAGCAACATGATATGGTACAATTGCTACACTAAGTATTTTCTATTCATTCACACTGGTGGTTATCCATGTTTTGGTTATATTATATTGATCGAGATTCAGTGCAAGTGTACACCAATCAAATTATAGTATAAAAGATATCGATCCCACGAGGAATTGTAATTTACTAATTATGTACCACTTTAGATAATTTTTTACTAATCTAACCAATTAATAAAGTTTTGATTTTTAAGAAGACTAATTAATTACTAAATAAACTAAACTAATAAATTTAGAGTTTTAATGAATAATAAGAAAACATGATAAGATTTTAACTTCAGCTACCCATTCATAATCAGATCAATTAGCTTATCATGCGAATTATGGAATTTATTCTGTTGTGATAGCGAAATCTCCCTAATTTAATTGCTATTATATCTCTAGTTATAGCTCACCTACTTCAATTATTAACTTCACATTCTTCATGCGAAATTTAAATAATATGAAGAGCATTAAGTTTTATGAAAATTATCGGATTCACTAACAATCACAACCTGTTTAGATATAGTTACTACCGAAACTACACAAACAACCTAACTATCTCTAACTAAATTTAATTTGTGGTTATGTTTCACACGAGATCTCACTAGTCTTCTCCTCTCGGTACTTAAAATATGTGACAAAATTCATCTAAATATTGATCAGTTATCTAAAAGAACTAAGAACATGAAATATAACTCGCAACATGATAAACTCACAAAAAATTATGATAAAATAGTAGATCTAATTAATCATGGACATGATCCATCTAATCTTAGTACAAAGAAAATTAGAACATAATAAAATTAAAGAAAGAAAAAGAAAAAATAAATACAACCATAGTTACTCGTACATAAATCTTTTGTCTTGCATTGAACTCTCCCTCCCGAGCACCGTCTCTACAATACTACTACTAAACTACTAGCTATGAATTATAAAAATTGATTACATGATTTGATTTGAGCTCTAGGCTATTTAAAGGACCAGAATTATAATCCGAATCTAACTCAAATCCGTGCATGGATGTTCCGGATCGAATTCCTCTTTCAGAATCGGAATAGGACTCAAAAAACGGAGTGCAACCACCTCCCACGGGTAGCCCGTGGCTAGTGCCACGGCCGTGGGAGCTGCTGGAATTTGATGAAAAAAAATTCATTTTATTTACAACTTTGTCATTCTTCAGCCCGATTTTGTTTCTTGTTCGTTCCAAATCCAGATTTGCAAGAAAATAGGTCAAAAAACCTACAAAATAAAGCTCAAACAAGGAGTAGTGATCCAAACTAAATATATAACAATTATTGCATATTTGATTGGATTTTTTAAGCAAAAATTGATAAATCAATAGCAAAATATTAAGTACAAAATATCTCTTATCATATATTTAGCATTTTCTAGTAATGAAAGTTCACATATATTCATCCGGCACGAACAATTAAAAGAGGCAATGAGACGGCTGCGGAGGATTAGGGATGCACTCACAGACACTGAGTTAGTGGAGATTGTTTCAAGAGTGACTAGGGAGCAATCGAGTAGTGCCATTCAGGAGATATTCCGACCTCCAAGTCTTCCTGGTTTGCTAATCAGTACTGTTGGTACATTATTTACAAAGTTTTCAGGGTTGAGTACGTTAAGATTTTACGGACCCTATCTTCTTCAATCGTAGTGATACAAACAATTTTTTGGAGTTCTGATAACACAGAAATAGTTCTCATACTTTCCGCCACATATTTATCATCCCATTGGCTTAGGGGACAGAGGGTATTACTTACCAGATACATTATAATGATGTCGTCACTAATATGGTTTCATATTACTTTATTTGAGAAATGATTCATTAGATCCTAGTATTACTTATAACTATACAAGTATTTACGTTTACTCATGATTTTTTAATTTTTTGTTTTATTTGTTTAGATATGCATATGGCTTGTATTCCACTTGTAGCCATGGACCCATTTCCAAATAAAGAGTATTTTTAGCAATGTTATTTCTAGACTGGTGGTTGTGTGCATCATGAGATATACGACTCCATCAGGATCGCAAAGCTGGCTGAGTGAGACATTTCCTACATTGTTTGTGAGCCTGGGGGGGCCTTTTCTTCTCGTTCTCTGTAGATTTCCTTATGAGTCAGGTGTCCTTGCATTTTCTTTACAAGTTGAGAGAGTGGACATTCATTTGTTTTGCAATAGTTTGTACTCTCACCGGATTATTCATTCATTTTTCTTGCCAAAGACTACCAGAGTAGATAATATTTCGTTCATTTTTTTGTAGTAGTTTGTACTCTCACTAGATTATTCATTTTTTTTCTTGCCAAAAAACCACCGAAGTAAACAATATTTTGGTCGTTGGAGACGTCTGGCAAAAGAATTAACTGTGGAGGAAACTATTTTAGGGTTTATTTTTAGGATATGTTATATTTATTTATTGGGGTATAGCCTTGTAAACTTGTTCTTTATTTTTAACAATATGATTGTATTCATGTGACGAACCAAATAGTCAAAAAATTTATGCAGTAAATTGTGAAATAGCTCTTAGTTTCATTAATTTTCTCCAAGTCCGTGAACAATTTGGAGTGATTTTGCAAGTCCTTACTTAGTCTACCATTATATCAATTCCCTTTTTAAAAAAAAATTAGCAATAAGCTCATAAAAGATAGAATCATATGCATTACACGTCATGTGTACATCACGCGCACATGATTATTCATGTCAGTGAAAAAATAATTTTATGCGCGAATTGGAGAAAAAACAGCCGATATATTCACCAAGGCCCTTTCAAAAGGGAAGTTCGAGACATTCTGAAAATGCACTTGGAGTAATTAGCAGTAAGCTTGCACAAAGGGAGATTGTTAAAAATTATTACATATTACAGCGCAAGTTCCCATATGTTTTAATTTAATTGTATTCTTTTACTTAGTTTCTACTCTTTCAAAGTAAGTCAATTCTTTATTACTAGTGAGCTATTCGTTAGATAGGAAAAATATGAGATAAATAATTTTTACTTCGTTAGCGAATTTGATGAAAGCGGTAAAGTAAGTTTAGCAAGTTTTTATGTAGGCTTTGTTTTTTTTTTATTTTTTTTACTGAATATAGAAAGTGAAATAAACAAGTTTTTTCTTTATTTTATTTCCATCTGTTCTTCTACAAACATTGTCATTTTTGTTACATCATTTTACAGGTAAGTTATGAAGCTCCACCTCAATTAAACAATCATTAAAAGTTCTAACGTCAATTTGATAATCTCAAAACGTTCTCATCACACAAATACTAAATCACCATCATGCATGCTCAGTATTTAATTCGAGTATGTCGGGGCCTGCGACGACACACTCGTTCCTTATCACTCTCGTTACTAATTTATTATCATTGTAATCTTAAGTAAGAAATAAAATTACTGTAAAAATGATGTAAAGATGAAGTAATTAACTCTTTCTTAGACCAGGTGTTTTCAACTTGGACCCTTAAATCTGAAAAGGTGCAGGCACGTTTCTACTCTATTCAAGTGTGTGTGAGTTAGAATTTATAATATTGTAATTTTCAAGTGGGTATGAGGACTTTTTTTTTTGTTTCAAAAATGAGCTGGACATTTAGAGTGATTACATGTTTAACAATATTTTTGATTATGCATTATTATTTTAATAATTGTTATTATTTTATACTTTAAAAATAATAAAATACCCCGTTATGCAAAACTCATGATTCCGCTATACTGTACTCATGGTCGAAATCGGGTCTCTACAAAATTATTTTTAAGTAAATTAAAAAAATTAAAAAGGCGTGCACTGTTGCATGCTAATGTGCACAACAACCTTATGAACTAGAACGAAGAAAAACATCTCAATTAAAACTCCAGTGTTACTTTATCTACAGACTGACAGCATGCACTAGGCTTGCACACATCCATACACACACACATATGTGTGTGTGTGTGTGTGTGTGTGTGTGTGTGTGTGTGTGTGTGTATATATATATAATTCCATCACCACTAGAATTTCCATTAATTACAGGCCTTTTCCACTTTCTACAATTCCACAGAAGGAAACTCTTCTACGGTTTTACCCAACCAAATTACACACAGGAAAAGGTAAAAAAAAAAAAAAAAAAACTACTTTTTATGAAGTAAACATCTTCCTTACTTTGTGAATTAATCTTCGGCATATTGGGCAGTTCTTGTTTTCTCCATCGATAATCCTGCATAAAACAAACCTACCCACTTAATTTCCATAAGATTTCTACTAGTACGTACTCTTAATTACATGCATGATCACTTTAATGTGTAATTAAGTGCTTTAATTAGTTAGTAAACATAATTAAAATTAATGATCGAGTACCTTTTAGCACAAGCATAACAAGAAGCACAATGACCACAAGGAACGAAAAAACAATTTCTGGAGTGGTCATAGCAAATTACGCATATGTTTGCATCATACAAGTCATCCTCTGACGATGAACTGCGGCTACTCCAATTCCCGGACTCTAAATCTTGTTCGTCGTCACATGTTCCGTATGTCGACGAGGTTGTCTCCTTTGACATCAACCGGTCAGTCTCGGTTGCTGTGCCTTGTTCTATGGTGGCCTCGCAATTGCAATCCTTCATGTACTTCTTTATCAGAAACACTATGATCGTTATCACTACTGCATCGTCAATTAAAACTAGCTAGAATGAAATTGTAAAAACTTATGGGGTGGGTTGTAAAGAATTGCAGAAATAAAAAATATATCTGCAAGCGCACATATACACAATACAAAAAATATATATATATTTAATAAATTTTCATTGGAAGGAAAAATCTAAATTACCCATAAGTGTAACATAAATGGCAAAACGAACAGCAAAATCAAGTGCAAGCTGCCATTCATCCTGTGGTTTGGCAGGACAAATGGGATCATTTTCGATATATATCAAAATTTCCAGAAACTTAATTACTAGCTATTAAAAATGAGGACAACTTAATTAAGAAGAGAAATGACTTACTTGATTGTTGCTTGTGATGAGGTCAGCATGTTGATTGATCACATGATACGGGAGTGGATCCGGTGGTGATCTTACCGTAATGGAAGACATGTACTATGATTCTTTCTTCTCGATCTCCCCTGAGTTTGATCTCGATCGTTAATTGCTTATAATAAACAAAAAGTTATAAAGCTGATAGATAACAAATTAAAAAAAGAAAAAAGAATTTTACGTGGAATAGGGTTTTGGAAGAACGGTCTTAAAAATGTAGTGCTTTCAAGCATGCTTTACTTGCTTTTCATGTCACGAAGAGAAATCTGCTGGTTTTAGATAATCTTCTCTTGGAACCGGTGTGTTAGAATTTTAAAAATACCCGATTAATTCCCAATTAGGCGCCTAACTAGAATGATTGAACACTTGACATTTGATTAATCCTCGCCTAGCGGATTAATCACCCAAAATCCCTATCTAGACAATCAAAAATAGAAGGTTCTGCTTAAAGATAGGAGTAGCGGGGGTCCTAGAGAACCTTTTATTCCATTGACTGGCCTTTAAAAATCCTTCGACGGTAAGAATTTGAATGCTTCAAGATTCCACGATAAAAGAAAAGGCGTGCAGCAGCTTTATTTCAGATTGAGTAAGAATTAAGCAAAACACAATCATAAGCTTTGTATTTCCACTTTCGGCAACAAAACAAATCTAGATTTTGCCAAATGTTTACCTTACTTTGAACCGTTGGATCAATCACCTCTCAAGCTCTGGAGCTTCCTCACTACTGACTGCTGGTCAAGAATTACATCAAATTAACACAAATTCTCAGACCGAAAAACAATAATATATATAAGAGTGATGATGATGAAGAATTGAAGATGGTCCCCATTAATTGCAAATTTTCAATGGATGGATGAATGAAAAACTGGTAGATCATATTTCGCGGGTTATTGCTTAATTCGGACGCGTGAGATGTGACCCACCTGACCTTTACTGTTACAGTGGTAGTTTGGCCTTGTTTTTTCGGAATCCCAGACTTGACTTGGGGGTGGCAACTCTATATCCAAACAGAAAATGCTTTATGTATTACGACGAATGTGTTGCAACGATTGTGGACGACTTGACTCGCATAAAATATATCGTTTTCACTTTAAGCTCTATTTTATTCATATATATTACATTTGTGGGACATAATGAGCATAAAGAAATATAAAATATAAAAAGGTAATCACATGTATTGGACAAAATTTGTTGTAACTAATTAAAGTATAATTAGATATGATGGATGGGATTTGGGAGCAAACTATCGGACTCGTTCAATTGAGCAACTAACGATGTTTTATTTTTCGATTTAGAAATTTTTGGTTATTTTATAATAATATTTCAAAATTATAATAAAATTAAAAATTTATTTAACGTATTTATCAAAATATGATCGGATCATAATATTATTATTATTTTATTTTTTTTGCATTCTGTGCGGGCACAATCGTTGATTATGGTTCTTCTCCCATTCCAGCTACTTATTATGATTGTGCACTTTCTATCTCTCTATCTCAACCCAAATATGCGTTTTGTTTTCTGTTGACTGGTGAATTTAAATTGATCTTTTTTTTTTTTTTGGTCGGGTTTTTACATACTCCTTCATGCATAAAATTCACATTTTATAATAATAATGGGAAATTAATAAAAGATTTAATCTTTTGTGAAAATTTGCAGGTTGAATTGGACGTCGTTGAAGCTGATTGGACCTAGGATTTTGTTGCCTCAAAACTCTAAAAAAGGATATGATATCTGCTACTTGGTTTTCCGCTATATTTGCAGTTAATATTTTCTCAATTCGTTGCTATATCCCAAGTGTTGAATATGACATAATTTCGGTGTTTTTGGTCTACAAGTCATTCTTTTCATAAAATTTAACATTTATTCATATATGGGCATGGTTAGTGTTTCCAATCTGCTGATAATAATAATAAAAAAATAAATAGTAACAATAATAATAATAAATAATAAGTATTATTTGCATATTTTTAGTTAATTTATACAATAAATTAGTCATTCCCAAGAATGGAGACTCATTTTACAAATAACTAACCTGTGTCTAAAGATAGTGGAGGACCGCTGCATAAAAAGTCTATGATTGATTAATTGATGGTAACTTTGGAAGTATAACGATAGTGGAGGAGCTTCGAATAAAGATTTAAGATTGATTAAGATGGGAGCTTAAAAAGAAGAAAAAAAAGAAGATAAAATGACTAATCATCTTGCAACCGGATCTTGTGGTAGTTGATTACTGTACCTGTGGACCATCTTATTGTGTGCAGGCGTGTTACCTCTTTCTTTTGGGGCAGGTTCCACAAAAGATTGATTAAAGATTTTTAATTTTTCCTTGACAATATGTAGATTGACACATTAATTTCTTAACTCTATCAATCAAATAACTTATTGAAAATTGAACTATTTACAAATATTATAAGCATGAAAATATCTTCTCAAATATATTTTTCAAAAATTTTACAGTTTAATAATCGTGCAGTGACATAATAATCAACTTTCAAAATTAACTTATATTTGTGCTTATTTTAGATGATGATAATTTGTTTGTTTATATAAACTTTACAAATAATTTTACGTTTCCGAAAGCTCATGCATGTGCATCGATCACATTTTGACCGTGTCCATTGTTGATTGACTTTGAGGGAGCTCTCACAAGGGGGGATGGAATTAGGATTTTTGGTTAGAGGAAGCAGTACAAAAAAATTTGTATTAAAAAATTATTATTAAATAAATAATTAATGTAATTAATTTTAAATAAATTAATTATATAGATATATATTGTTTTTCGGAAAAAATAAATAATTATCGATAAAGAAACAAAAATATTAAAAATTTTGATACTATCTAATATTTTATCTAACTCATATGTGACAATTAAACTAAATTATAGGAGTCAGAAACTTACATATGCTATATGAGAACACATTTCTAAATTTAAGAAAAAAATATTAAAATTTTAAAGACTATCTAGTTTTTATAACTAATTTAGAACATTTAAACTAAAATATTAATAAAAATTTACGTATATTATATAATAACAAATTTTAAAATTAAGAGTTTCACAAGTCCTTCCCTCCCCTAAACCAACCCAACCCGCCCCCCCTCCTTGCCCTCTTCCGTCCCTGCTCTCACACCTCCTGCTCCTGGTACTTCTCGTCTGTTTCGATTGGAGGCGACATGATTCTCACCACTAGCAGGTTTATAGATGCAGTTGAAGTTTCTGGAATCAACACATGGACCTTTGATAATATGTTCAGGAACATAAATTACTGAATTGTTACGGATGAAGGGAGGGTTATAAAAAACAAACAAACAAACACGCATGATCATAATGGTCTGTCGTCTAAAAATAATAGTACTCTAAAATTTATGAATAAAAACTCCCTTGGTACTTTTTATTTAATTTTATATTTATTTTATGGTAAAGAAAATAAATTTTTATAGTAAGACAATAAATAATTAACGAGATAGGTATATTGAAGAAATAATAAATATAAAATTTGTTTTAGTGAGAAATTTCGATTATAAATATGGTAGAACGATCAACGACTATGTGTCAATTAAAGTATAGTATAGTTTTCTCTTCTCTACCTTAAAAAAACTCATAAACATACAAATACTTTCTTTTTTAAAGACTAGTGGCAATATTATAACTTTGGACTATATTTGTTTGAAAGGCAATTTTTAATATCTCAAAAAAATAAATAAATAAACCCCTCAGTCCAAAAAATAATAACTGACAAATTTATTAATTATTATTTTCAGAACATATCAAATACTATTATCTAGTAACATGTCCTTACTAGGTTAATGTTCCTTTTGGAATGGTCTTTACAAGTTAATAAGTAAGTGCATGAAATTGTAATCTTGGATTTATTCATCAGGTAAAAAATAATATGGAAAAATAAATTAGTCCAATCTCTTTCAATTTTATTGCTAACAGCACAGGCTTTCCTCGTGTTTATTTTTTATTTTTTTTGGAAAAATCCCTCTTGAAATTCTGGTTTGGAAGTTAACAGGACATGATGCGTTGGAATTTCTTGGGGAAACTATGGTTTCAAATATGCGTACCTGCGTGGGCTTATTTGTCCCCTGTCTGACAGAGAGATTTTCTACGAGGCCCCAAATATCAGCTCAATCCAAACTATTCTCCAGCCCGCTGGGCAGGCCTTAAACTATCACTTAGCAATTTTGATTCCTACGTTTTTCCATTGTTCTTTGATACAAATTTTTGTTTTCTGGCATTTCTGATATTTTTTGTTGATAATTTTGTGAAAACCAATTTTAAATTTGAACTTTTTTTCTTTTTTTTTTTGTTACTTAGATAGTGATATTTTACAATAATTTAAAATAATCGATTAAAGAAGATTTGTAGTACTTTATTTGTCTACTGTTCAATTATTTTTTTTTTATAAGTCGAGGAAACATTAATGATACGAGGTATTTTTTATGGGCATTTTTTTTTTGAAACAAAGAAAACTTGAGTGAAAAAAAAAAAAAGGGAAAGTAAAATCTAAAAATTTATTGAATCTTGTTTATGTGTCATTTTTAGTTTGCAATTTAATATCGTTCTTAGTGTTATTTAATTTGAAAGTATCCTTATTTGGATTTTTGTTAGTTAATATAATTATTTTTATTATACAGATTTTC
>JAUMHB010114562.1:0-16701 GCA_032359685.1 Pittosporum tobira | reverse complement strand
CTAACTTCTGCACAGTTGTCGAATGTCCTGTTTTAGCTGGGACCACAAAACATCGTAGGAGGTTAAACAGCCATCTTATGAAAGAACTTCAATTATTGTTTGCATGCACTGCAATGGCTTCTCGTGTACACCATCCCACTTTACCCTTTTCTTTATCCCCTGTTTGTTTTGTGTGAATAATAATAATTGAGCCAATTTCTATCACTTTATTTTTTGTTTCTCGGCATAATTTTTGTTTTTTTCATTAATTGTAAAATGAGTCATTTCAAAAACAACTGTTGTAAAATTTGTTTCTGGTGAAAATAATCTAGTAGACGAATTTAATTAATTTAAATTTTCTTTCAGGATCAGCTTTAATACAGTTTTTAACTTTTTTATTTAATTTTTAATTAAATTTTAGACTATTCTGTAACCCTTGATTTAATTAAAGGTTTAAAATATAATTTTTTTTTACTGTTTAAAGGTGGTCTATTAATTTTTAAAAGATTACTTTTATGTTTGTGGAATGTACGGAGAGATGTTGACGTGTCGTCGCCAATATCCTGCCGTGGGATGGTAGGAGTAGGTACACATTAAAGCTAGCAGGTGAAAAAAAATGGTGCTACTTAAAAAATTTAATTCCCTGTTTGGAGGATAACGACGAAAAAATATGCCCAGTGATTTTTCCTTCTGTTGTTTTTCGGTAGCATATGCCTAGTGAATTAAAAGAATATTATTATTTTTTATCTTTTACTTAACATATAAATTACTTCTGCTCCAAAATAAAAAAATATTACTATTCTTTGAAAAGTCAATTTTAAAAAAATTTTAATTTAAATTAATATGAACTTATTTAATGTTTTGAAAAAAAAATATTTTTGTAAGTAAAACAATTATTTTATAGAATTTTCAAGCTTTATTAACTATAATAAAAAAAAAAAAAAACATGTAATTTTAATATCAAAATGCTTCAAATCAATTTTGTAGAAATTAATAATATTATTATATATTAAAACATAGTGAGTGTCAATGTTATTCTTCGGATGGAATTAGGATTTAGAAGGTTAAAAACATACATGGAATCAATTTGGTGGATGTTTGGTAAGAGACTAAACGGAATCGTTGGCCCGTTTGTATCTCAAACTCATTTTTCATTCTTGTTTGATATCAAACGCAAATTGAGAAATAGATGGGGCCCATGTGTCCGTTTCTAACTTGAAGCAAATTTCATCTTTTTTCTTAGCTTTGGCTAACACAATTCTTTTTTTGGTTCTAGTTTTCCATGTGTCATAGTCTCTCCAGTTATACAGTCACACTAATATATTTTTTAATTGATATTAATATTAGTAAAAATTAATTTAATAATTTTTTAAGAAAAATTTTATAACCTCCTACATCGAATGAAACTAATTTTTCATATTTTCTAAACATGTGTCGTTACTATAATTTTCAAGTTTTTTTTTCTTCTAATCAATAATAGTTACTTTTATGAATAAGAGCAATACTTATTATGCATTAATACTTGTTATTATTAACTAATTAAATAACACTTAAGAATTAATATTGTATACACTTAAGTATTTATTTTTTTTGAATAAATTATTTGTTTATGAATATATACATAATTAATTATGATATAATGAATATTAATATTGGATAAAAATGTATGTCCTTTTTAGTAATTTAAATTATTTCAACTGCAACAAATATATTTACAATAAAACAACAATTAATTTTTCATTTGTATAAATTGATAATAATCAAATAAAATTATAACTTTTCAAACTCAAGTTCAACAGCTTAAACTATGTCAGTTCCTTCCAAGCGAGCCTTTAAGAGGGAGATTATACAGCCAGAGACTTGCTTCCAAAACTACGTAAATGGAATCAATTGAAGTCATTTACTAATTAATTATCGTTGTTAATTATGCATTTCCAGAAAAAGCAACAGAAAAAACAAAAAATGCAGCAGCTTTCTGTTAGTATGTTACCCAATAAGAAAAATCCATCGACAAACGGCCCTAATAACTAACATAGTTTTGGTCGGATGGATAATGAAGTTGATTTATCATTTGAGGTCTCGAGTTTAAATTTTGAATAAAATAGAATATGTTGAAAGAATTCCCCCACACAACATGTGAGTTTGGCGTGACTCCAACTAAATTAATAGAGACAAATGAAAATCATGTACATCAGTAAAAAAAAAAAAAAAAAAAAAAAAATCCATTAACAAACGGCTCTAATAAATGCCTCCACACAATAAAATCTCAACATTGATTTGGGTGTATTATATTTATATGTCACACAAATAATTCTCTAAAAAGTTAAAAGTAGTAGTGTAACACACGTGCAATAAAATCCATGCAAATAGCGCCTAAAGCAGTTTATTCTTTAGACAACAAAATCCTTATATATATATGTCTACATTTTGCCTGAACATTTAGGTGATAGAAAATTATTTAATCATAGCATCTTATACATTTTTCTTAATTTATTAATTATAAATAATACTCCCTAATATCAAGTGCTCCATTAATTTTTAAAATTTATATATTTCAAGAATACATAAAAATATCATGTTTATCATTAAAATATAATATTTTTCCTGTCCTACAATATTTGCAACATATTTAAAAAAAATATTGTGTTTGTGACATGTATGATGTCTCACAAGATATTTAAATTTATATCTTTATTTGTGTTTATATATTTAAATATATTCATATGTTCTATTGTTTCATCAAATCAAAAATATGCAATAGACATAATATGTTAGTATTTTCTTATACTTCTTGAATTCATAATACAAACACGAAAATATTTTGCAAAAGTTGTGATAGAAATATAGTAGTATATAGAAGGAAATGTTATTTTTATTTACAAGGTCTTTCACATACCAGTGGGAGACGCATTTTATTGTGTAGGCAAAAAATTATGAAAAAATAAATAAATTTTTTACTTTTGAAAACATCAATATCTTTTATAGACTGCTAATTTAATAACGATGATACGACAACAAACTGTGATTGATAAAATTGAGAATACATTTTAATCTAAAAGCGTATTTTGATATATAAAAAAATTATGCGAACGGCTAACCACCAGAAATAGAAATGGAAGTATTCAAACAGTTTCAACGTCATTTCTTCAAACTTTTTGACAAAAAGTTAGAAACAAAGACAAATGATACGCCCCTGACAATTACAACATGCTTACAGATTATATGAATCTACACAAAACCAAAAAACACATCTTCAAATTTCAAAAGAACACTAAAAAAGGCACTTTTCCAAGCAACTAGATCACAATCAACATAGATATAAGAGATTTTATTCAGTCCACAGTCCTAGGGGCATGTTTGGTTGGTAGCTAAACATTGATTTTTATTCTGATGAAGCCCTTTCAGCTGACGTCACATGTTTAGCTACTACTACCTACTCAACGTCGTCGTTCTGCAGTCCAATGTGGGGCGGCTGGGCTAAAGTGTGTGGAGACCACTCTCGAGTCCAGAAGTTCCATAATGGGTGTGAAACTAACGCACCTTGGTACCTTGTATTGGTTAATTGACGCACCCCTAGAGATTGCATAATCCATGAGCTCCTCAAACGTGCCACTTTTCACAACCCTTATCTCTAGTGGTCCGATGGAGTTGTCCGCGACTCGGCTCTGTCGGTACACCGAGTTAAATGATTCTTCCATTGCCCAACAACACTGGTTCAACACCTCGTGACTCGGTGAATTGGACGGGTCTTTCACGAACAATTCCCAATAAATAACGTAATGCCCCGGGATGGTCTTAGTGTCACCATAGCTAGTATATTCTACTACGCTAGTATTAAATTCACGTAACAACAATGAAGCATTATCAATGGCACTTTGTAATTCTGCCTCATTAGTTTTGTCCGCGTCAATGCTTAGTAAAACGTCCTTCCTTCGTATAAACTTGAACTGAGGAGCTGAGTTGTGGAATCCAGTGACTCGTAAAATATCACCGACTCGGTAGCGACACAGCCCCGCGTAGGTAGAAATCACGAGTTCATATTCTTTCCCAACTTCCAAGTCAGCAAGGTCCACAAGGCGGGGGGGTGGCGAGTCACGAGATATAGTCACTGGGGACTCCGGGTCATGGAGAATAAACTCAAAGTAGCCCATATTTGGCATGATGGTATAAGAAACTTCAGATGGCGTGCAAACGGGCTTCAAATTGAGCCCAAAATAGCACTCGGAAGATGCATACATGGTACAATATTTTGGTAACTCATTACTATAGTAATCAAGTGTAGGAATGTACTGAGCCATTGCACCCGTAACAATCACGTCCAAATACTTGGTATTCGGCCAAATTCTTGGAATAATCCCCTCCCAGTTCTCATCCGAGCACTGCTGAGTTATAAATTTGGCAAGTTCCGAGTCGGGTTTCAAAATATCAGATACGCTTGCTTTGACAGACGGGTCTGTTATTTTAGGGTTTAAAACTCCGGTTTCAATGTCACGGGCTAGTTGTCTCCAGTTGAGCTGGAGAAAGCGGATAGCTCGGACTAGACCGGAGGCAAAAACGGCACCCATTCGGAGGACTTGTTCGCGCATTACGAGGCCACAGAGCATCTGAGAGTACATGCTTTGGAAAGAATCAAGGCAGAGAATGGTGGCGTCAGGACTGGTGTAAACATTGTAAGGGTCGTATGGCCTGGTCAAGAATTGTTTACTCTTGTAGTAACTTGTTAGCACTGGACGCGCAACTAAGCCGCTTGGGGTCTTGGTTTCTGCCTTTATAAATAGAAAGTATAGACCCTTCCCTTTGTCCAAATTCGGCACGTACCTGTTACAGCCCAAATTTTTAATCAGTCATCAGCGCAGTAGATATATGAGGTACCTTAAACTAATTAATTTAGTAATTCTTTATTAATATTGTACATCCTAAATTAAAAATTAAACTCACTATGTTACAAAATTTAAGTTACTTTTGAATTTCATTCAAAAAAATTATAAAATTTAAATTTTTAATGTGTGCACGTATGTAGTACTTTAATACTCCAATTGATAATTTACGGTATTAATTTTGACATTAATTAAAATAATATTCCGTATAAATTTAATTTAAATAAAAAAATTATAAATTTAATGACATTAAAACATGTAAATATCTTAAATTTTGAACCGAAGTACATAAAAAATTAAAACCTCTTTTTTCACTACATAAGGCTTGTTTGGTACAGTTTATTTCATAATAGATTATAGTTTATTTGTTGATTATAATTTTTTTTGAGCAAAAAAAATTATTTATTGACTAACTTTTTAAAATAAATCAATAATATTGTTATACTTAACCTATAAAAATTTAAAATTAATTTTTTAAAATAAACTATAATCGCCAATAATCAATTCAACCAAATATGACCATAATAAATTTGATGACTCATGAATTACTTACAAATTCATGACAGGCAAGAGAAGGCTGTATAGCTTTTGTCGACGGTCCCACTCCTCAGCGATTGTTGGCATGAGTTTTCTTTCCCCAGCAGATGTCCCAGAACTGGAAATACCAATTCCTTAACTTAGTAAACATACACATGCATGTATATGTATATATATATGAAAAATGAGAATAAATTATTTATATTGCCTGTAAAATTATAGCTTACAACATATCACAACATTTTACCAATTCTGAATTTTAGAAATAAAAAATTATAAAAATTTGATAGCATTAAAATCTTTTAATATTTAATTACATGGTGAAATAAATATTAACAGGGTAACTAAACTCCTTGACTTTATAGTTAAAAAATTTGATTTGAACGCTGCAAAATAATTTAGTTTATTGACAGTAAGTAAAAGTGGGGTAATGAGCTTGAATTAACCTGGTGAGGAACTCGGAGATGGGGTGAGAAGAGAGGATGGCAGAACGATCACCATTAGCGATCCGTTCGATATAGGGCTGAAGGTCCTCATAGCTAACAACAGGAACCTTGGACTTATAAGTCTCACGGTCTGCGGCACCCTTGAGGTGGAAGGTCTTGAGATACTCGGTCTCGGCATTTCGGCTCAAAATTTCGGCCAAGACCTTCTCTTGCACCGAATCTGCATTTGTCGTCATTTCTTCGATAAACTGAAGAGCCTTGGCATCTTTTTCACAGGCCGGAGGGCCCAAAGGAGAGGAGATTGTCGAGTCAACCGCCATGATCGAGTTTTTCTGAGAGAGAGAGTTTCTGTGCTTTTAGAGAGAGAAACGAAGGATAAGCCAGTTCTGTGTGTGATTTAGTGAGAATGCACATGGTATATATAGGGCAAGACCAATTGGAACTTCATATCTACGCTGCCACGTCACGTCACACATCCTCTATCCGTGACACAGTTTTTGAACGTGTCTGTTCAAAATAAATGTCTTAATTCAATTTTACTGTATTTTATAAAATATTAATTTATGTTCTTCTATTGTGTTTTTATATTTTTTAAAGTAATTATTATAAAAAAATAAAATTTCTATCCTTTAATTATTTTTTTTATTTTTACCTTCTCTCTCTTTCCATTTTTTTATAAGCTTTGTATTGATTTTTTTTGCTTGATATTTTCTATAAAAGACACTAGAACAATATGATAAAAATAATGATAAAATAAAATTTTAATTTGAGATAAATTAAAATAAAAAATTATAACATTTAAATTGGAAAAGAAAGAGTAATATTTTTTTTGTGGGACATCCACATTAAGGCCTATCAAAAGTTTATATAAATTATAAATAAATGTTTTTATTTATATAATTTAATATGTTCATATATATATATATATATATATATATATATATATTTATTTATTTATTTATTTATTTATTTTTAAATTTAAAGATATAATATTTTAATTTATAAATATAAATATTAAAATCTGTTTTACACAATTTAAAGTGAGCGTTGCAAAAATGATGAAAACGTTTTATAAAAATTCAAAAGAAATGTTAGCAAAAGTGATGAGAAAGGACATAAATATGAGAGAGCCGGGCGAATGATTTTATGCCATTGCAAGGACTTTGACGGAGCATTGTTCCATGTCGGCATACAAATATTTTTTTTTTTTCTGTACTAGGACATGTATAAGGAAGGGGGACACGTGGACCCCATAAAGCGTTAGCGTGACTATGTTTAGGGGACAGGTGGGACCATATATCGTCCAAGTCAGCATGTTCCAGCCAGGAAACTTTGTCCCGTACAAGGACCACATTGCTCTTTTATTGTGATTTTGTTGGTTCTCGACAACGACGTTCAGCCGGCGACCTCTGCATATATCACTGTTCATTCCCGTATAACAATATGCTACATGTACCTAATTCTCAAGATGAAAGTATATCTGATTTTTGTTTTATATATTACAGTATTATTTTATGTTTCATAAAAACTATAACTTAAAATTTTTAAAGTATTAAATGACATATTTAATTTCGTATTTTTTTCTAAAATGGGGGAATTTTCATTTGATAATAATTTAATTATCATGTTATTTGGTGTCATTTTGTCTTAATTATAGGTTAGTTAACAAAAGAGTGGGTAGTTACGTACGTTTATAGGTCTTTTGGTTCAAATTATTGGATTTCTACTACTCTCGTTATATGCATCTTGTTGGTATGGTTACTAAAGATGAGTTAATACTAAAATATTAAATGATATATTAAAATGAGATTAATCGATATTTAAAAATACATAAGTATGTGAATATATTATTGTAACCAACCACAATAAAAATATTAACTAATATTTTTAGTTTTAGTATCTATCTACGATGACCGGCTTTCATTTTTTTTTTTTTTGAAACTATTATGGGCTTTGATAAGATTGACTTGCATTTATAAATACTAACAAAATTATTTTCTCATCATCAAAATTTTCTTATAGACATATCAATTAGGCCAATAACTCGTGTCAAACATGGACTTTAATTTTATAATATCAATATTGATTGTATAAATTTAGATTAAACATTGAGGTGACCCATCTCTTTTTTTTGTGGACTGAAATAATTTTTTGAAACACCTTATTCCATTGGGTTCACAAAGTATTTTTTTTTCTTTTTTTCTTTTGCGAGTCAGGTATATATAGTAATTTTATAAAGGAAGTTGAGTGGATTAATTTTGTTCATAATTTTGTAACAATATAAGATACAAAAGAATGACGATTGAGCAAACTTTACATTGTTTTTCCTGGTTTTCTATATTTTAAAATTTTCATATATTTTATTCAAAATAAAAATTGCAAAATATTTTCCTTCTTGAGTACTTGCTACATTGACAAAATCTGAGTTTTGATAAATAAGTTTGAATCACTCCAAATTTAAAATAATAGTAATAATAATAATATCAACTTAAACATTCATGTCAAGTACAGACTTTTTATTTTGTTGTCTGAATGTCAAGCACGACCTTTAAAATAAAGTAGGATGACTCTTTTTGGTTTGGTATAAAAATAAAAGGCCGAGACAAACCTGGACGAATAAGCGGTCAATCTACTTCAATTGGCAAAGTTAGTAATAAAATCGATACACTCAGATCTGATTAAATTTATGAAAACAATATAGAAATGAGAGACGAACCTAGGGCTTGGACAATGATTTGCACTGCAGTTTTTCGTCTCATATTGGTTAAGGAAATAAATGAGGAGAAAATGATAGGTATAAAAGGGCAAAAACAATAACATATACATTTTTGTTGTCCCACATTATAAAAGTTAAAAGTCAATTTTCAAGTATCTCCTTTCATCTCACATCGGATAACAAAAAAATCAAGGAAGAGAAAGAGATGTATAAAAAGAAAGTTGTTATCTCACATCGGATAACAAAAAAATCAAAGAAGGGAAAAAGATGTATAAAAGGAAAAAAAAAAATCAAGGAAGGGAAAGAGATGTATAAAAGGAAAGTTGTCATCTTACATCGGATAACAAAAAAATCAAAGAAGGGAAAGAGAGGTATAAAAGGAAAGAGATAAGTTAAAAGTCAATTTTCAAACATTAATTTGAGGATGAAGTTTGTCGCTTAATATATAAAAATAGATATCTTAAAAAACAAGAAATATTAAATTACAAAGTAAAAATTAGATTAATTCAAAAATATTATCTTATCGTTGTTATATATATATATAATATTACTGTTATAATTTTTTAAGCTCATTCAACTTTTTTTTTTTTTTTTTTTTTTTTTCCAATCGGCCACTCATGTTACTATGATAATTTAACTATCGTATAAATTTCTTTAGTAAATAGAGAGTTCTACCATTAGACCGTCAGCTTTGGTATCAGGATAAAATAGTTTTTTCTTTTTTCTTTTTTTCTGAATGGGAGGATACGGTAGTTAGATATGCGGATAATTAATTAATACAATGAATATTTATATTAATGAAAGTTTACTGCATTATTATCAGTTAGATTATCAAATTATAAGGAGTCGAGAAATTAAATATAATTGGGCGGCAATCACGTGGACATCATCCTTGATGTTGTCATATCGCTGTTGTTGGATTTCTGCTTTGCACTTGCTATTATTGTCAAGTACTGCTGTAGTGTGTGTATATATATATATATATATATATATGATTAATTAGTTAATTAATTACACAGCTAAACTCTTTTCATTAGTTTATGGGAACGGCAGTTCATCACGTTACCATTGTTTTCATCGCCTACGCAGCATCATGTTTAACTAATTCAATCCTTGATAACAACTTACACAAATACAAGCCATAAACTCTGATTATATTTTCAACGTAGGTGCAAGTGATCGATATACAGCAGCTAATAATATGTATATGTGTGTGTGTGGATTCAAACTCTACCACTTGTCTAACATCTGAGAAATTAATTTTTTTCTCATTAAAATATTTTAAAATTGGCTAAGCATACTTATTTGGTGAAAATAAAACCTAGCGCTTGGGGCAAGTTCGTTGTTAATCGCTCTCACATTCGATGTTTTTAACAATTATTGAAAAATTAACTAATTTGTCATGACTATTTCGTCTGAGAATACTCAACCAAATAATCAAACAACCGGGAAAAAAAATTTTAAAATATGGGTTTAAACAAAGATTTATTAATGATAAAAAGTTTCACTATTCCAATTTCCGAGCGAAACTTTAAACAAAATCTCATACCGTTTTAGGCAATCTCAATTCAAATTGATTTATATATGTGTTACTTTGTTTAAATCACGGGCGTAGAGATGTTAATTTTTATTTTTCAGATGCACATTTTGATATTATCCTGGCTACCACTGGACTGTCAAATTAATGAATGCAAAGTCGACAGATATACACGCTCTCTCTCCGTCTCAATAAATTTATAATATTTTATTTTTTAGACATTTTAATATAATTATAATATATTTTTTAAAAAGCTTAATAATATTAATTTTATAAATAATCCTTATTTTATCAAATATGACTTACCTCTTCATCTATTGTTCCAACATTATAGTCCATTATTTCATCAACTACTATAACATTATAGCTCATCACTTTAATCAATATTCTACTATTTAAAACTATAATATTAATACTATGATCCATCACTTCAACTACTACTTCACTATCTAAAATTATAATATTATTAAGAATAATTTGGACAATTTACTCATAATCAAACACATTTCTTAATATCCGTGAAAAGTCAAACTGTTATAATTCTAATGGGATGAATATAGTATCTATATAGGGGTCTCATCCAGATATAACATAGGATAAAGAGTAATACTACATACACAACCGCTCACACACCAATTGCACATAAAATTAAAAAAAAAAAAAAAATTAAGTATTCTTATCCCTTGTTAATTCTTTCTTTCTCCTCCTCCTTCATGTCCTTTTCTTTTTCTCACTGTCTATATAGAAACTTACGAAATTCCAAATTTGTCATCGTCTTTTATTTATTTATTTTTTGTGTACGACTATTAACTTGAAGGCATTTGATGATGATGATGCAGATCATATTCCACCACAGATCCCAGAATTCTCAGCTACTTTTGACAAAAAATTTCTATTTATCTCTTTTAATTTTTTAACTGCAATATTTTTTTGGTACTACCATTGCAATATTTTTAGTTCTACTTGATTTTTATAAAATTAAGAATATATTCTAATTCTTTTTATCAGTGTTCTAAAACACGGTCTGAGAGGTCGAATAGGTGGCGAATATGTTTACCCGGAGGTTAAACGAGTCGAATAGCTTTAAATCGGTCAAAAATTCGAATTGGTTATTTAGGTGCTTCTAGGCGGGTTAGATGGATCTGAGCGGCCAATTAGGCAAATCAAACTTGGCAACGTAGTCAATTTTTTTTTTGGTCTACCCACCTTTATTCCCTAAGTTATTTATTTGATATTTTGCCAAGACTAAAATTCGTAATCAATCATCCATTCTCAAATTAGCTCATCTCCTAAATTGACAATCGATAGTTATAACTGAAAACTTCAAAATGCCGACATTAGGTAATCACTTCTTTAGTTTTAGGTATAAGATTATTTATTATTCTATTTGTTCTACATGCTATAGTAACTATTAATTTTTCTAAACACGTTAACTTTTAATTTTATTATTTTCACTTGCATACATTATACATTGTGTATAATAATATCATATAAAAATATAAATACTAACTTACAATTTTTATGCATAATTTTTTTTAAAAATAAATATATGATAGAGTTGAAAAACGCTTAGAAAAACGAGTAATCTCTAAATACTCGCCCTAGGTACTAGACCCTCTCTCCGCCAAGTTGATCCGCCCATCGAGGTTTAAAACACTATTTTTCATGTTATCTGTATCTAAATAAATTTATTAAAAGGCAATTTGGCAATAGAAAATTCAAAAAGGAAAAAATTAATATTTATTTGGTTGGACAACTAGCATTTTCTTGATCAAATGAAACATTCACTACTATTTTATGTAAAAAATAAATAAAATTCTTTCTTAATTTTCCTACAATCACATTGCCTTTTAATAAACTATTGTAGTTATAATTATGAAAATATTTATATAAATATTTATATTTATATAAATCAAGAGCAACTGAAAACATTGTAATTATAGTACTCAAAAAAATATTGCAATGAGAAAATTAAAAGAGTAAAAAATAAAGAAACAAAAATGACGTTGTCATATTAAAGGTTGTACTTTAATTTTTGTGAACCTTATAAACTACTCCATTTAGGAGAAAAGAGAAAATGAAAAAGATAAAAGGATGAAAGGAGGAAAATAAAGGATAATTATCATATCACAATTAAATTGGACTAAGAATTATTATTTTATTATTTTATGTGCAATGAGTGTGAAAATATATGTGTATGTAGTATTATTCTAAGATAAAAATATTATTTCATCTGATCCAACATTCACCGTTTAGATTTCAATCTAATGATTGAAAATAATATACATCAGCTATCAATAATAGTGAATGACTTTTTTTTTTACAAGACGTTCGTTATTAATAGTTGCAGATGTAATGAATATCGACGGTCAAGATTTACAGTTGGACAATGAATGTTAAATTAAATAAAATATTATATATATATATATATATATATATATATAAGATAATTAAACACGTATAGGTGGAATGAATTAAATGAATTTGGGGAAACTAGCTTTAACTGACGACGATGATGTTTGGTTACTAATAGTTTAAACAACCGTGGCCATGGGAAAGTTCTGATGTTTGTGGTAAAAGACAGAGACATAAATCTATAAGACGTGGTTAATAGTGCCTCTTTTATAGACGATAAAATTATAATAAGAATAAACTACATTAAATGTATTATATGATTCAATTTTTCTTTGCTTGAATACTTAAATATATAAAATGAATTATTAGTTTTAAAATTGATCAATTTGATCAAAAAATTTAAATTAAGTCAAATTTTTTAGGATTGAGGGATTATTATTTTTAAATTGTACATGTAAGGTATGTGTACCTTCAACCTAATATATACTATCTCCGTCCAAAAAAGAATGAGGACATGTATCTTTTTTTTGTCCCAAAATAAATGAATTGGGCACGTATTTCAGTAAAAGTACATAGTATGTATTTAAAGAAAAACAATTTTATGAGAATACTCAAAGTTTGTGTGGTTTAGAAAATTTTCTCTCTTCAGAAGGAATTTTTCTTAAACGAGCCTGAATGTCTAACGTTGTCCGAGTTAGATATAAATATTTACAATATGTTAAAAACCAAGAAGTTATATATATATATATATAAGTTGTTAATATAATTGATCATTTTAAAAAATTTATCATAATATATTAATAAGATTTTCCATTATATGGGTTCAATTTACTTTTAAAAAACAAAATTATTTAATATTAGCTTTAAAATATATAAATTTTTGAAATAATTTTTTAATTTCTAAAATATTTTTTTCTCTTAGCCATCAATACTTTTTTTATGTACAAATTAACTAAGATTTTTTATGTGATACAAACAGAGTTTATTAGAAAACTTATAAATATTGAAAGAGTCAAAATTCATTAGCCAATTAAGTGAGTATAATCCAATCTTTTCCTTATGTGAAACAAATGGTAAGAGATTTTTGATTATTTTTTTTGTGCAAATGAAGTTTTGTAAAAGACCATCGAAACTAATTCACTAACTTATAACATTGTATTTAACTTGTGAGTTATTTTTTATATATATAATATATAATATAATTAAATATATAATCTATTAGTAGACAACCGAGTTTGATGACAACTTAGCTGAGCTAGAAATATAAAATTAATAGTAGTAAGTTGACTTGATAAATGAACCAAAACTAATTCTTTATTTGTCTATTTTTATTATATATTGATGATTGTGTATTTTAGGTATTTTAATAATTCTTTATGGGACATATGAAATATAATGCATAGAGCATTTTGTCGGAACACCCGACACTCATATTCCTGAGAACTTCGTTCATGACAATAGGATTTAGATGTTTTAAATGTAGGTGCACTTGGTGATTTATCTAATGTAAACATTAGATAGTGATTATAGGTGCATCCACAGTTAAAAAAAAAAAATTAAAAAAAAAAAATAAAAAAAAAAAGAAGGGGGCACGGTAGTGCACTACTCAAGCTTTCAAATGGACGTACAATCATGTAGATCGAATGCTACTTCATGTCATGACCTTTAGCAACAATAATTACATTTATTGGACAATTACCTAGCCCTAGAGAGAGAGAGAGAGAGAGAGAGAGAACTTGTTTTACCACAAAATTATGTGTTCAAACAAAAATTGAAAAAAAAAGAATGAGTGCTGAAATCTCTAAAAACTTCGTAAGGTGGCTACCTGTACACTTTTTGTGCATGTGGAAATCGTAATCGGTCTTTAGTTAGTACCATATTCCATTCTTAAAAGTTGTAGCAATCAAGATTGGTCTTTTAAGGTAGTTGACTTTAATGACTATTGACATTCCAACTAACAAGTAATTAAAGTAAGGGAGTTAGATCTATTGGAAAAACTTAATCTGCGCCGCTCATTTCATTCAATCCATATGCTCCATATGCCAATGTCTTACTTATAATTAATTAATTGGTCCTACTTCCACAAAAGCTTCAAGCTAAGACAACTATAAACACATGATGACAAAATTGAGAATAAATTTCGTGAGTAGTATATTAATTTTAGTGCCAAATGTATATATATATATGTATGTATGTATGTATGTATGTATGCATGCAGCATGGAAATTAAAACGATGTTTGCACCATAACTCCTTGATATATCACCTAGCTACTCATTCTTAAATTTCCCCGGCCTGAGAAAATCACTGCAGGGATCGAGTAGTAGAATTAGAGGTGCATGGGACAGAGATACATCATCTAATTTTCAATACAACCGACGAGTGGTCACCATATTAACAATCTTGACCAGACAAGCAGTTATGATGTGAAACCATTCATAACGTTAGGGAGAATGCGTGTTTCCCTTCAATTAGAAAAAGATCATGTTCTAATTGATTAATCACACAAATTAAAACACATGCAATATATATATATATATATATATATATTGGAGCAATAATCAATCTATAATAGGGGGTTGAATAGATTGTTAAAATAAAATTCAATTTTATAAATTTTTGATTCACAATATAATAACTTGATAAATTAAATATATATGATGTAAATGAAAAGTAAAAAACGATATTACCAAATAAGCATAACACAGCGATTTAATCTGGTTCGGAGCTAACCTTCTACGTTCAGTCCCCAAGCCTCATCTCCGGACTTGAGTTTCCTAAGAATTCATTATTCTTAACTCATTCTCGGTAAAGAAACCTTCAGATTACACTTTGAGCTATCTCGTTTTTACAATTCTATCTTGGACAAGAGACTCCCTTCTCTTTCTTTAAGAACAAATCGATATTCTTTAAGTAGATCCTTTAAAAAGATAGAACAAATTTTCTATTTAAGAAAAATACATCAAAGATGAAGGTATGAACAATTCTTAGATAATAGGGATACAAGCCTTTAAAGATATTTCAGTGAGTAGTATTTTCATAGAGAGAGATGAGAGGTGTTGGTATAACTCTGATCTTTGACCACCTCCAACCCTTGTTTCCAGCTGGGCACACGTTAGTAGCGGGAGCAAGCAAACCTGAAACACGGGCAACACGAGGGGAGTGTTCCCTCGTTCTCCTCTCCAATCCTTAAGTTATTAAGGATAAAAATGAAGATCTGATTATCTAGTAGGAGAAGGAATGGATTATCGGAATAATTTTGTGTAGTTTGGAGAGTGTATTGTTTCTGTGAGTTTACCTGTGAGTTGCCGGTTTATTAGTTTTTCTGTCATGTGATCCAGTCCCTCTCTCCTGTATGAAGGAGGAGGTATTTCTAGACCTTTTGCCTTGACTTACAGCCCAATAAAGTAGCTATGATGCGCCTACTGTGAGTTGACAACAAGTATGGCGCACCTGTTTTGAGTTGACAGGACTGCAGAGTTAGGCGGCTGATTTGACATCGCCTGGGAACTTGCTTTATTGCCTTCGGTCGCTGGGCTCGGACTAGGCAGGGCCGGGCGCATCTGACGGGGCCAAGTGGATCCGCTACCTAGGTAGGCCGAGGCTGAAGTCAATTTAGGAGCTCTTGATGGTAAGGTCCGGGCGGACCGATACGGGTGTGAACCCCTGGGAGGCCGATTGACCAAGTTTTGTGCTTTCTGGGAGTCGAATGTCGGGGGTCGATCATTCTTTAGGCAATGAGGGCTGTTGAGCTTTGAGGATAACCGGTCGGATATGAGGCTTTGAGGGGCAGGGTCGAGGTTGCCGGTCTTATTGCCACACGAGTGTTAGGTTGTCACGTAGGATGCCACGTTGCCCTAGTCAGGGCCAATGTGAAAACCCTAACCCTATATATGTATGTGTGTGTGTGTGTGTGTGCGCGCGCGCGCACGCTAAGGAAGTCTTATCGCAATGGTTAAAACTGAGACTCTGAAAGTTATTATTTGTAAAAAGTTTCATGTTCGAGTCTCCCACACGAATATACGAAATTATTTTCTCCCTTATTTATTTATTAGAGTTATTGTTCTCTCTTACGGGTTATGATTTATTACCCTTTATTATGGTTTAATAGCCCCCTTATCCGGTGTGATTTATAATTTATTATTAATAATAAATAATTATATTTTTTGTGTGATTTAAACTTTTATTAATTATATATTGATGTCTTTATAAATACAGTAAAATTATTCTTACTACTCATTTAAAAAAAATTAAA
>JAUMHB010114451.1:0-11325 GCA_032359685.1 Pittosporum tobira | reverse complement strand
TTTCTTGTTCAAATTTAATAATAATTTAAGCTTAACATTTTCTCTAACCCAGCAAGAACTGTCAAATCCGACCCGACACGACACGTCCCTATATTAGTATTTATTAATGATGATCCACATTTCTGTCGAACTTTGTTTCCCGTGACCTAACCAAATTGAAACTAAACTATGCTTTCTTATAAATGTTGCCCTAGTGGTCTAAATTTCCTTTTTCTTTTAAATTCATTTTATGTCATTGAGAACCCATTTCATGAAATATAAACCCCCAACCCCGTCCCACATCCCACCAGATTCGATCCCTCAACCTAATTGCTGCACAGGAGCACTCTGGCCTCTATAACCTCACAAGCAAAGGAATTAACAAACGGCTTTGTAGCCTTTCTGAAAAAGTTGAATATGATCAGAACACAACCTACGCAAGAAAGGACTTCTAACAAGTCGATATAAAAGGATGGTTTTTGTGCATTAACGGACTTCATACCAAGGGGTTGCATGTCTCAGGTCCAACCAATTTATTCCCACAAAGTGCATTCAGCATCTCAGCGATAAGAAATAAGAGAACAAGTTACACGAAAACAAAACTCTCTACAACCTCCTCTATAAATGATGTGCACACATATAGACGCCATATAGCCACTATTGTTGCATTCATATAGCCGCAAAGTATTCCTTGCTGCCCTTAGGGTCTGGCTTCATGGACTTGTCCCCAGGCTTCCATCCAGCTGGGCATACTTCATCTGGGTTCTCCTGTACGTATTGCAATGCCTGCAGGGGCCCACGTAAACCATTTACTAGTTTCTCACAAAGATAAGAGTATTAATATACGAGGACAGTGTGGTTAAAACTGTAAAACCGTACAGACTGAGGAACTATGGCCTAGATATATATCTCTTGACGTTATAGTATAAAATTACCTGCAGCGTTCTCATCGTCTCATCGACACTACGCCCAATAGCAAGATTGTTAATGGTGGAGTGTTGAATGACACCTTCCTTGTCAATAATGAAAAGTCCTCTCAATGCAATTCCCTACAATATGGAGAATTCTTAATTGCAATATACTGCCAACGAAAGTATAAGTAACAAATAATCTCTCAATCCCAAAAATGAGATTCATTTTCCTCCCCCCCCACACCCCAACCATTCTTTCTAAAAATAGACTAAATGGTTACATGATAATTTTCACATAATGGAAACTGTGACAACTTAGTCTGATTTAATATCAATATTGTTCTTTAAATAGGGCTTAAATTAAAGGGAATTTGACAACTTTTTCTTGAAACATATGGCTTTTTAAATGGGACTCTAATATGGGAAGGAGGGAGTAGAACTGTACATTGACTAAATAATCACCAAGACAGACTAAACAACTACTCCCTCCTTTCCACTAAGAGGGTCCCTTTTCTGTTTGTTCCTAGTCAATTTGTGAAATTCTAAATTTAATTGTGAAGACTGAAGAGGATTTATTAAATTTACAAAAAAAACGAAACTTTGTAATCTACAAGTGTATGCCGAGTGAGGTATCCTAATATTGCTTACATAGTTTACAATTTTGACTATTGCATTGATTAAAACAAAGAAATGTTCTGAATTTTAGGATTTCACATACTGATTAGGAAAAATTTCAAATGAGACTCTTTTTGTGGTAAAAAGGGAGTAAATCCCAAGAACTGACTAAGATGATTCATTCACAAGATCTCTACATATGATGATGGACAGGTCTGACAAGTACTATTTTAAATATTAATGTTAGTTAAGAAGGCAATATCCCTCAATAGCAAACTACGATACGGCGATACCTCCCTCAGCATACGATAAATAAGCAAATATTAGAAGTGAGAGACAAACTATACCTGATCAGGTATCAGCACCCCAAAAGATTTTGAAATTGATTTAGTCACATCAGAAATCAATGGATACTTCAGATCACCCAGTCCTCCAGATTTTCTGTCGGTTTGAACCCATGCAAGGTGGGAGAACTACAAAAAAGTAACATAAATTCATCATAAAATGCGAAGTTGTTAATGGGTTCCAACATTCAAGTAAACAAATCTAGAGTAGAAAATAGACTAGACAATCTTATAAAGCACTTGTTCCAATTCAAACTACCCAAGTCAAGGGCCAAAAAGTTTAAAAAGGAAAAGCACCTACCACACTGTCTATGGAAACACCCAAGATCTCTGTGTTTAATTTCTCAAATTCCGCATGACGGTCACTGAAGGCAGTGATCTCTACACAAGAAACCATGGAAAGAAGAGAAGGATGATAAATACAAAGTACTACCATACAAGTCTTCATTCTGCGTTTAAGTAATCAATACAATCAATGATTAATCATCTTCCTTGATGTCAACTTACCTGTCGGGCAGACAAATGTGAAGTCCAGGGGATAGAAAAATAGAATTACATACTTCTTTCCAATGTACTCGGAGAGTTTAACCTGCGAGCATGCCACCTTAAATTATTAGAACAAAAAGAAAAAATGATTAAATGTGCAACTGTTAAGTTGCATAGTTTAAGTTTCTAGACCAAGAAAACCTATATTTTGTGGACCCCGGAACGTAGTGTATCACTCTCTGGCATCAACAATAGCTTAGATAATTTTCCCTGCAATTCTTGCTTGGACATTATTACACTAAAATGTATTGACAAATGCCAACTTGAGTCAGCCACGAGCAACAAAAGACAATCACCAAAATGATTCTAGCTATGCCGAGCATAAATTTATGACAAACATTCAACACATAATTTTGAACTAGTAGTCTTCTGCATGTTTGTCAAACTGGAGGCTAAATGAAGTAGGACACCCCAAAAAAATTGTAAAGATGACATTTTTTGATTAGCATGTCCACAAAATGCCATATTTACCTGATTCTTGTGAATAAGAACATCAACATAAACCATCTTAGTAATTCTTCAGATAGAGTGTACCCATGTTTAGGCCTATGAATCAAATTTCTAAAAGTACATAGCATTTGCAGAGGCCAAGATGCATCATCATTCTTTATAATTCAGTTCTCGTAGATTACCTTGATGAATTCCTGATCAAACACAGCCTCTGCCTCAAAGTCTGGTGCTACATTTCCAACCAGTGGCAGTTCACTCTGAACAAAGAAAATAAGAAGAGATAAACACGATTGAAAGAACAACGAAAAATGTTACAGGATACACAGGATTTAAATATTAAATGAAATGGAGGCCTTATATATGTACCCATGTGTACATTTTGATTCAAAATGAATAGGTTTTAACTGAATCATCATTTCTATATACTGTGAAAATTTATTCCTGAAAAAACACAGATTCCTTTAAGAAAATTAGAGTAAGAACTGAACTATTATTATACTCCCTACGTTCCCCTTTAGTCCAACATACCGTCACTATAATGAAGTTTCCCAACATATCAATCCCAAATTAAAGAAACATTTCTAATTATAGACTATAAAAAAGGCATATTGACATGAAGCTTCCCAACATACCATCACTATACTCTAAGGCTATGTTTGCTTGAGGGGATTAAGCAAGGGATTGAACTGCTAGTCCTTTAAAAATTTTAATCCCTTGTTTGTTTACAAAGTCTTATGAGGGATTGTTAATCCTGGGGATTATACAATATCCTATAGTGCGGTATTATTTAATACCTCCTCCAACCAGGTATTATAATACCTTCCATTTAGTATTAATAATATCCATGATAATAACAAACACATTACTTTCGAGTTATCCCATACGTAATTCCCTTTAAAATAAACAAAGGGATTTTTTTTTTGTTTGTAATAGTGTAAGGATTATAGTCCCAGGGACAATCAATTACACTCCCCTAACAATAATCCTCGCACACAAATGTAGCCCAAGAAAATTAAGTACTATCATGCTATTACTACAACATTTCCACCTCATATGTCTGTAAAGAAAAAGTTTTCAATAAAAAAAGGTCGCTCCAATTTTAGAGTGGAAAGAGTATCAACTACTTAAATAGATAACATAACCAAGTGAATTCAGATTCCAATAACGGGAAATCAAACATAGAGAGATAGAGAAGGGAGGAAATAACTTACAGCCCTGACAATTAAACTGCGACGGGACTGGGAAGGGCGTGAAGAGATGGAACGAGATCGGAATGATTTGTGGCGGAGACCGTTGAAGGAGGAGGATGAGGAATTGAGAAGGGTTAGGGATTGGGAGGAGGAGGAGTTTAATTTGGGGGAAATGCAAGCTTTAGGGTTTGAAAGAAGCCTTGTTGTGGTGGCGACGGCGGTGGCAGCAGTGCAAGCCATCGGTAGGGTGGCAAGAGGACTAAGAAGATTAACGCAGCTGTCCTCAGACAGTATCAGTCACCCACTATTGTTGTTGGTGGAAAAATAGATGGGATGAGGTAAATGGATAAGTAGGTGTACGACGAGCAGTGGAGAGGAGAGAGAGGGTGTAGGTGGGTTGATTCACGGGTCTCGGACAACCCGGAAATCAAAGTCAACTTTTGGTGGTCTTCTAAGTTTTTATTTACTTTCCCTTTTCGTACAAGCAGTTTTCTTTTTAAGTTTTTTTTTACCTTCCCTTTTCATACAAACTGTTTTGATACTATTTTCGGCGGTGTTTGATATTCATTTGAGATTTAATTAATTTAAAATTAAATTTTTATTGAATTCATAAGGAGTGAGAATTTTGGTTTGAACTCGTGTCTGAGTTCATTTCACTCGACAATTGATGTAATCGACTTTGTAACATGGAGTAATTTATTTATAAGACATGAAAAAAATAATTTATAAATATTTATATTTTTAATGAGGTGACGACAGTTATATTATAGAGTATTCATGATATACTTTTATATAAAATTATATTATTTGGTTTAAAATGCTCTAAATTCCTACTCCTCTCTCTATATGTATACATGGTTCTATCTCAAAGTTGCCTCAAATACATATGTTATTTATATATAAATTAATTATATTTGATTAAGTTTGACCATAATATTATGTATATTTTTTAATATAAATTTAAAAAATATTTATTTATTTGATTAAAAAATGTCTACAACTCAATAAATACAAATTATTTACTCAAAGTTTTATTTATTCATTTGTAAGCATTTTTCAATAACATAGTTTTGACTCAAAAATTGCTACAACTCAACAAAAACATATTATTTATATGAAGTTTTATTTATTCATTTATAAGCATTTTCCAACAATGTAGTTTTAAAAATTATAAAATATAAAAGCAAAATAAATTTTACTAATCATACACAAAAATTACATTTTAATAGATGATTTCGTAAATTTAAAGAGATTTTAGGGGAAAAAATTAAAGAGCTTTTAATAACATCTAAAAATTAAAAAATTAAAAACTAGAGATTTTAGGACCCATAAAAGACAACTAAATTTGAAATAAAAATGTGTTCTAAGATTTATTTTATTTTTATATTTTAAAACAAAATAAAAACTTATTTTATTTTTATATTTAAAACCGATGAAATAATGATCCATTGGTAGTTTAGTACAATAATAACATCTCTAACTTTATTCCTGAACAGTCGAACATTTTTCAGATGTTCATAGGCCCAGTGTCAGCTCGCCCCATTAGCCTTTCAGTCTATATTTGTTTCGGCATGATGGGCCTTTTTGGACATTGGTGGCCCAAACTTAGGCCTATCTCATCAGTCCCCTACCTTTTGTTCTAAATTATCCTTTATCAGATTTTCAGATAGCATTTTGCTTCCACGACATCATCCTATACAATCTCCGAACTCGCCTTATCTACTAGCATCACTACAGATTTCATCTCGTACCAAACATGTAAACTGCCGGAAAACCATGCACGAAACACTCCACCACTTCTCCTCCACTACCACCACCGCCAACGACCACAACTTCCCAAAACCAACCCATTTTCCATCCAACCAACCCAAAACTTTCCCTCCGTTTTCCCGCCGAAAAGACCTCCATTTCCCTCCCCTATCTTCCAAAACCACCTCCATCATTTCCCTCCCCCCCAAGCCCCCCAAATCCCCACAAATTCCCTCCGTATCCCCACCCCTACCACCCAAAAACTCCGAATTCCAAGAAAAACTACTCTACCTCGACTCCCTCGGCCTCGACTTTTTCACTCTCCTCTCCTCCCATCCTCCGATCATCTCAACCCCAATATCCTCCATCAAATCTACAATCTCCCTCCTCAACTCCATAGGCCTCACCGCACCCGATCTCCGCCGCACGTTCGCCATGTGTCCGGAACTCCTTACCACACCTCCCTCCACCATCACCCCAGTCCTCACCTTTCTCCTCCGCGAGGCCCACGTGGACGGCTCCGATCTTCGCCACGTTATCCACCGACGCCCCCGCCTCCTCACCTGCTGCGTCGAATCACGTCTCCGGCCCACCCTATACTTCCTCCAGAGCACAATTGGAATCTGCAAAGTGAACAAACTCACTGACCTCCTATCCTGCTCGGTCGAATCGAAATTTATACCGCGAATTGAATACTTTCAAAACCTAGGATTTTCTTATAAAGACACAGTTGCGATGTTCCGGAGATTCCCCTCGCTGTTCTGTTACAGCATTAAGGAGAATCTCGAGGCAAAATTTAACTATTTTGTGGTGGAAATGGGGAGGGATTTAAAGGAATTGAAGGAGTTTCCGCATTACTTTTCGTTTAGCTTAGAGAATAGGATTAAGCCGAGGCACAGGCAATGCATAGAGAAAGGGGTGTGTTTGTCGCTACCTGTGATGTTGAAGCCAAGTGGGGAGCGGTTTCTGGATAGGTTGGAGGTATTGTGTAGTTCTTCTATGCCGGTGAGAACTTCTCCCTTGTCGTGTACAAATTATGATTATTCTTAATGTAATTTGTAGATTGATTATGATTAAATATAATGATACGTTGATTGAATTTGTATGTGTGTTGTGTTTATCCAATATAATGTTATTAGATTGAATTTTAGTGTGGTGCTAACGATGTTGTTGCTTCATTTTAGAAAGAGAAATTTGAAGTCTAATTGAATGATGACTTTCATATATAGTTTTGGGCCAGAAAATCATTTTAGATCAGTTTTAATTTATGAAATTATGTTGTAACATAATGAAATAGCAGTCCTCCCATATAATAAGCCACAGGATTTTAAGTACAGAGTCTATGTAAGCATTAAAAATTAGATATTTTGGTCAGTTGTTTCTTTGTCAGAGTTGGTTTTGGTAATCGCAAAATGCTTTAAGTTAATATCCTTGTTTCACATTTGCTTACCCACTTATTGGCGAGTGGTGACCTATTTACCTTTGATTGCTAGGGACGTCAAGTACTACAAATAGATGCTGTTCGGTTAAAAATTCATTTCCCATTGTCAATGGCTGATACGGATTCTGGAATTAGTGCTTTAAATTTAGTATTTGAATTTTTTTATTTGAATCCTGATAAGAACTTTAAATCATAAACTGCCTCCATTTTAAATTATAAGAGCACTGCTCTTATAATTCAAAATGGGGGTTTGTTGTTTTATTTTATCATGATATTTGGTTCAATTATGACAGTTATTTTTCATTTTTTTTGAAATTATTAATAACTCATTATGTTAACTAAGATAATAGAAATGAAAATAACAATATTGGGAAGAATTTGTCTTAACCTATTTGATCAGGTTACCTTTTAAAGAAAAGGAATATTCAAGAGTGAATAAGGAGTCCATCAAAAGAACGCAGGAAAAAAAAAGAAGGTAATTTGAAAGGTCCAGTTACAATTAGTTATCAGAAAAATTATTTGATCTTGAACTTTGATACTACGCTTTTTGCTAATTCTAATATTAATCCTTAACAAGATTAGGTTTGAATTGTTATTTGGACCTGCATCTACATGTTGACAGCCCTATAAACCTATTAAGGTAGTGTTATTAAAATGATTAAGTTGTGAGAATATGTATATGAATATTGATCAAATACTTTTTGAGTGTCTAGAACATCATTTTTTAAAGAAACTATTAGAGTCGTAAACCCTTGCTATAATCATCAGAGCTGTTGTATCTTTACATATTTGACATGTTCTAGCTTCTCGCACGTATCTGCTATCCGCACTTTTATTTCTGAAAATTCCGGCTCCACAATGATATTTTGGTTTCACCTTTCTATTTTCTATATTTTGATACCTTAGCATCTTATATTTGTAACAGCCTCTGTCCGTTTTTCCTATTGCTCATTCCACTCTGGACAGAAGCTATCGGTGATCTTATTCAACTTCATTTTAGACTATATTCAATTATGCAATAAGCATCCGTGGTTTGTCGGCTATATGCATCTTCAAGGGAGATACATAGTAGCAGTTAGAATCCCGAAATCTCCCTACACGTCTTTCTTGAGATTAGGCTGCCTAAAGTTTCCTTATTCTTCTCCCAAGCACGTGTTTCTCAAGATTAGGCCATCTTGAGGGCAATGCTAAATGGAATATTGTTGTTGTGCCATTCAAAGAACACGAGATTATATGTAAATCTGAACTGTCAATTGAAAAACATGGTAAGCATGCAGAAAACTGTTTGTTGTAACTTCTAACTTTTGTCAATTATATTCTTTGGGTCAATGATGATCGGGGGTGGATTGTTGTTAATATATTTTGGTCGTAGATTCTCCTTTGCGTTTTGCATAATGCAACACTTATAAAAATAAAATTTAAAAAAATAGATGCTGATGTAACATACTCTCTCATTTTTGAGTATATTGCAAGTTCACTTGATTTGTATGTGATCTACCGTTTATGACATTAGGTCGCGTGGTACCAAGTGAATGTTGGTATGCTTGTGGAGAGTGTAAAGGGTTCCCTAAAACTAAAGTGCAAAGTTTGCTAGACCCCTTGCATCCAAAATCAAATGAGACTGCTCCAGTCAAATCCTTTAAAATGCATTCTTTTGGGGTATATGGACTAGTGCAATGTGATCATTTTGTTATAATTTTGCTCTTTTGATGAGCTGGGTTGAGTAGTTTTCTGGCTGTGTGTGGAAAGTGGAACTTTCTAATACCTATTTTTATTTCAATATGTGTCCCGTATGTGATACACTGCAGAATAGCATACATATGTTTTGTATGTAATGATTAGGTTGGGCATTTTGAACTTGGATCTTACTTGCTTACCTGGTCTATCCTGAAAAAATGACCGAGATCTCATCAGTTTGTCAGTCAAATTTATGTAGTGTTGTCATTCTTTTCGCATTAACTTGGGTTTTAGTATCAATCTCTCCAGCCTCTTTTTATCTTTTTTAAGCATCATCTCATCGTTTATTTGAAAATGCAAAATGCTTCTTTTGTTAATCTGAAAATTGAACCCAGTGGTTCAGTTTATTGTGTTTACCTTCTTATGGCATACTCAGATCCTAGATGTTTAAGGTTGTGCATCGCTTGATCAGATTAAACCGACGCTGCCCATACCTTTGTATAACCGGATTTGCTTGCAAAGTTGCAAATGGATCTTGAGTTACACAAACACTCACCACCTGTTAGACAGTCCTATCTGGGATTCGGCTGGTGAGGTCTTTCTTACCATAACGCCGTCATTTGAGGTTGTCTGCCTATTTATAATACATCCAACAAATTAATAGCGATTTTATTCATTCATGTGATACGATCTTTAGTACTACTGTCTGTGTTAAAAGTCATTTCATTTTTATGGGGACGTCGGTTTCTACTCCATGTGAGCTCCAACTAACGCACTTTGTCCCACGCTCGATGAGGTTGGGAGCAAGATGTAGGCTCCGGTTGTTACAATTTATTTGATTAATTTATAATTTTTTAAATAATTATTTTAAAATTATTTGTTTTAATATTTATAGGTTGAGTATAATAATATTTTCAACTTATTTGAAAAAGTTGATAAATAGCTAGTATTTTTTTGCAATAAGTTGTGACAAACACGATTTTAGTTCCTTTTATTTTTATTCGAGTAATGTAAGAGGTTGAGGTTTTTTAATAATGAGTCTGGTTGGTCCATATTTGGAGAAAATGCATAATTTTTGGTGGATTTTGTTAGAAATTTTAGTTTTTTTTTTTTTTTTTTTTTTTTCTATTTTCTTATTTTTGAATAATTAGAAAATTAAATTTTTTTTCTTTTGTGAAAAATTGATATTTCTAAAAATGTCAGTTCTATAATTTAAAAGATCTTCTAATTTGCGGAAGAGTGTGAACATGTTTAAAAGAAATGTTCCTACCTCCTCGATGAATTGATCATGAATATTTAGTTTTGTTCCACAAATAATATTTTATAAGACAACAATAATCTGGCTCTAAAGTATAAGAGTATTGATTTTTGAAATATTCAAATTCAAATTTAAATTAACATTAATATGTGAATTAATAGTAGTTTTGAAATATTTTAAATTTTCTTAATAAAGATTAACATTAAGGTTTACTCTCTCTCCTTGGTCGTTTCACTTCTTCCCGTTAAGAGCACACAAGGAACCAAAGTGATTACAATCAAATTAATTTATGTGATTTTAAAATTTAATTTTTTTAAAAAAATTAATAATACTCTTAAATTCGTAAAAAAAAAAATTAATTAAAATAATTAGAAAAAAAAAAGTTAAAAGTGTTTACAGTGAAAAAAATTTATTGTAATGCAGATTTTGATTAGCGACTTTTGTGACTCTTTTTTAGTTTTTGAATTTAAAACACACAACTAAGAATATTCAACAAATCAAAAATTGCAATTTAAAAATGACTTTTAATTAGTTATTTAAGCTGAAAACATCACACGAAAAACTTGGCTTTGTGGTTTCATATATTAATACATGCCATAATTCTCTTTTTAGCTTAAAGGCTTACTAATATTAAGAGATAAAATTCACATGTGATATATAAACACTTACTCTTGCAGATATGTATTGCATTTAAATCCAAATAATTTTAAAAAATAAAAGCCTCAATAGAAAACTACATATTATTCATAGTAACATATCAATTTTAGAACATATATTTTTTTAAATAATAATAAACACAATAATATGAAATTATTTTTAAAAAATTAATAAAATGTACCAAAAAATAAGGCTAATCAATATATTAAGCCTAATAAAACTATCAAGAATTCAACATAACGTATAAAAGACGCTAAATAAAGTTTTGTCCAACTAAATAATTACAATGTAAAATTAGTATAGTTGCAACAATTAAAAAAAAAAATACTTATGCCAACTTAATAAAAAAAACATATACTCTACAAATTAACATATTAATTTATAGATAAATATATTAATAATAAAAAAATATAATGTAACAAAATATGTATTAACACAATAAAATAATAAAAAAAATTGTCATTTAATTTTATTTCAATTATAATATCTATATTTTAAATGAATGAGA
>JAUMHB010114341.1:0-28525 GCA_032359685.1 Pittosporum tobira | reverse complement strand
TATTTAAAATTACTGACACTGATCGTAGAAAATTATTTATCAGATACATCAACATCAAGTATATATACATATATATATATATGCACAATTATTTATAATACTGTTGCAATTTTTGTAAGAGTAATAATATAGTAGAAAGTGACATGCCAATAATTATTGACCATTAAGTTTTACGGCATCTCAAAAGTCGTCCAACGAATATTAGTGGGATTCACACGTTTTCTGTTGTGGGGTCCACACGTATTCCGTTGTGGAGGTCCATGCATATTCCGTTGTCGGGTTTACAAATACTTTGCGGCGCACAGTACGGGAACAAATATTTCTTAACTTTAACGTTGACATTCTTTTTGTCAGAAACTAATATTTGCATTTAGCACCCTACAATTTATTTTATCTCAAAAAATACCATACTGTTAAAGATAAATAAATTTCATAACATGTTGAAAATATTAGGTTCTTACACCGGGGTCCGTAGGGGTTCGTATGCACTTTCGCTGAATTGTTCTTTGAACTTTTGTTTCAACTCATCAAAATTTCTAATTGATCGGTGCGACAAGTGCTTGATGACCTGAACTGTGTATTTGCATGTTGGTTTCCTATGTATTAGCATGCTGGTTTTCCAACAGGGTTGTGCTGGCATCTTGGTCCTCTCGTGAGTCACGGTGGTCCAAGCGGCCTTTGTTCTCGAATCTTTGTTCTAAGTGGGCGGGATGCAGAGCATGAGTCATTCCTCCGCTCGTTCCCTCTGGTTGTACAGGTATGAAGTTGATTTCATTTTGGTTAGCCATTGTGTGGAGCTTTTGTGGAGATCTAAGTCGGTAAGCTACAGGTGTGGGATGATCGTTACGACCGGAGGTTCGAGCCCTCCTTCTAGCGCCAATTGTTATGGTCAGCCCGATCGTCCCCTTTGACCTAGTCAACTCGACCGTCCAGCTAAGCAATCCTTAACTCGGTCAACCTGCAACACGGGCAACACAGGGCGTTTTATACCCTGTTCCCCTCTCTGAAACTTAAGTCAATGATTAAGATTAATCCAAAGACTTTTAGATAGATAAATATGGTATTGTCAGAGCAAGATAATTTTAGACCTCTCTTACGGTGGTAATGAAGGGGTATTTATAGGAGTCCCGTTGTGGCTCGATGGCCGATGGTATAGTAGTTGTGGGTCTTATCTGGGGAGACGTGCCTTGTTGTGCTGGTTGGGCCGGTTAGACGTCTGATTGGGTCGACTGAGCTCTAATTTGGGCCTGTTAGGCGGACTAGGTGCATGCTGGGCCCAATGTTTGTTTATTGGTCCTCAAGGTGCTCGTTTGGGCCAGGCCCAATTTAAGAATAGTGGCTCAGACGGTCGCCCAACTAGTACTTACAGCAAATGGTCGATCGTCCGGGGGTCTGTAGCGAAACAACTGACGGACGATCAGACGAGTTGAGATTGACCGGTCTAACCGGCTTGTTGGCTTTGTGCACTTTGCTATGTTCTGGACCCAGATTAGGGTGGGGCTTGCTGACCTCAACCCTAATCAGGATCGGTCTTCATCAATAATCAAATTTTTAAAATAAAAAAAATAGTCCGTTTTTTGAGTTATCCCTAAGTAGTATATTGAAAACTTTAAATTCTATAAAAAATAGTACAAAGTATAAAATTCAAAAGGCAAATTAATTAATAGTAATTTCAAATTAAAAAATATCTCAAATTGACTTTGCAAGGACAATATTTATTTTTGGTGGAATGAGATTAACTTTTTATTAACCTTCATTACTCAAACAAACACTCCATCTGTCTCCGATTATTTGCAATGGTTTTTGGCAGTTGTGTGACACTTTTTAAAATGCATGAAAAGTATATTAAAATATTTTATTTTTTTTAAAAAAATTATTTTTAATATATTGATATGTTACATTTTTAGATATAATTAAAATATTATAAATATATATTATTCTAATACACTTTTTATTAATTCATCTTAAAAACCATGTCACATAACCACTAAAAACAATTGCAAATAATATAGGACGGAGGGTGTACTTAGGTATAAAATTAGAAGTTTAAAAAAAAATAAAATATATATATATATATATATATATATATATATATATATAATAAAAATTAATAAATAAAATTTCACAAAATTATATATTAAACAAAATTTTGTAACTTAAAAAGAGAGGAAAAAGGCAATTCGGGAACGAGAGCAGTAACTTCGAGTGTACGTGCATGAACCCTAGCTAGCTTTACTGGACGGAGATTGTTCTCAGAAAGGAATGCCAATTAAACACGGACTCCTTGTACCTAATTATTATTATTATTATTATTATTATCTTATTTACGGATTAACATTTCTTTGATCTCGATATTAATTTGTACGGCAGTTGCCATGTAGCGTGTCAGACGATAACGTCAATGCTACCCAGAAGAGTGTTCAGCTGGGAAGTTCTGGCGTTTCAGATGAACAAGATAACTATATATTATATACTCATGACGTACTTATTTGAGTGTAGTAGTAAAGAGTGTGGTTTAATCTTCCTCAAATTATAATTGTCAACTGACTAAGTTATTAATGAAATCCGAGTACACGAAACAGTGATTTGCGAATGCTTCCACTATATATATGGCTTCGATCTTTATCCATGAGCAATGTCTCTTTAAAGAATTATATATATATATATAGCGCGAGAGAGAGAGAAAAAAAAAAAAAGCGTGAGTCCATGCTTATATAGTTGTGTGAATATAAATATTTTAAGAGATATACTCCAGTAAATAATAATAAAATTACATAATTGTCTAAACATTTGCTCATCTGCCATGTCCCATGTGTGTATAAACTTATAAAGTAGACTTCATCAAATAGAACAATTGGTGAAGATACCTAAGACAAATTAATATTTGATTTGGACTGTCAAGACACTAAACCCTAGATCTGTTTATTAAATAGAACAGTTAGTAAAGATATCTGAGACTGATTAGTATCCGATTAAGTCCTCATTTCATCGTCTAGATTCGTTTATGGATTTCTAGAACACTGTATAAAAGTCAGAGGCATACTATTTGTATAGTAGACTCCATCAAATGGAACAGTTAGGTGAAGAATGGACGTGCGATTTATTTCTTACTTGACTCGCTCTTTCAAATAGCATCACAATAACTTCCGGTCGCCTGCCTCTGACCTTTCACTGGTTTTCTCCATTACCTCGACATTAAAGGGAATAGTAACGCATACATTCAAAAGCCTCGTGACTGACTGGGAACGGAATTCTTGCGTAAAACAGAAGCTCACCAGTTGTACTTTGTTTTCCATGCATTTTTGGTAGACCAAGGAGATCCCACTGATATGGGGTTTCACACTATCTTACTATCTATAGAGACACTATAAAGTACAACTCAACAAGCATATTGTTCAGGAAACTAATTAATTGAGCTCTATTATAATGAGAAACCAATATCTCAAAACAAATACCTTTCTTGTCTTCCTCTTTGTAATCTTTTCTTTCCTCCATGTTTCATCTGCAAAGATTCATAAAGTATTGACAAGAGGCTCATCTCTCTCTGTTGAAGATGATTCAGACCTCCTCACGTCCCCCGACAATTCATTCACCTGCGGCTTTTATGGAGACCCGGGAAACAATGCTTACTGGTTCGCAATCTGGTTCACGAATTGCAAGGACCGAACAATTGTTTGGATAGCTAACCGTGACAAGCCAGTGAATGGCCGTGGCTCCAAGATGTCCCTGCGCCAAAATGGAGTCATGGTGTTGACCGATGTTGGTGGCACAGTTGTCTGGGAGTCCAATACCACTTCTTCTACTGAGGCTAGAAGCTTAGAGCTTCTTGATACAGGAAATCTTGTTCTTAAACACCCAAGTGGTAA
This sequence comes from Pittosporum tobira, assembly GCA_032359685.1. Classification (NCBI taxonomy): domain Eukaryota; kingdom Viridiplantae; phylum Streptophyta; class Magnoliopsida; order Apiales; family Pittosporaceae; genus Pittosporum; species Pittosporum tobira. The sequence goes on along the minus strand of JAUMHB010114341.1, from coordinate 24,659 downwards.
AATTATCTGGCAAAGCTTCGATTATCCAACTGACACTCTCTTGCCTTTTCAATCCTTAACCAAGGGCAAAAGACTAATATCTTCATCAAGAAAAGGAGGTTTTGCATCTGGGTATTTTAGTCTGTATTTCGATAGTGATAACGTGTTGAGAATGGTGTATGATGGACCAGAGATATCAAGCTTATATTGGCCTGATATTACTAGGAGTGTGTTTGATAATGGAAGAACAAACTACAATAGTAGCAGAATTGCAGTGTTGAACAATATGGGTGGGTTTCACTCGAGTGATATGTTCAGTTTCAGGGCTTCTGATTCAGGATTTGGGGTTAAAAGGAGGCTAGTAATGGATTATGATGGAAATCTTAGAGTTCATAGCTTGAATAACTCAACAGGATTATGGTCGATTTCATGGGAAGCTATTACACAACAGTGTAATGTCCATGGACTTTGTGGAAGAAACGGGATTTGTGTTTACACACCAGAGCCCAAGTGTTCATGCCCCCCGGGTTTCAAAATGATTGACCCAAATGACTGGAATGCTGGCTGCAAGCCAAAGTTTAACAGAACCTGCAGTTCAAAATCCGAGGACATGAAATTTGTGGCACTTCCTCAAACAGACTACTACGGGTTTGATCTTAATTTTAGCTCCCCTATTTCGTTCAGAGCTTGCAGATACCTCTGTTTGGGAGATTGTCGTTGCCAAGCATTTAGCTATAGGCTGACAGGGGAAGGCTTTTGTTTCACAAAGAGTGCCCTTTTCAATGGTTTCCAAGTTAAAAATTTCCCAGCCACTATATACTTGAAAATTCCAGCCAACGTACAAATACCAGAAGAACACACAAATCTTTTTAATTCCAGCTTCACTTGTGGATCCCATGAAGCTAACATTCTTTTGGGCAGTCCCTCTATGTATAGCACGACTGATAAAAAGGTAAAATGGGCTTATCTCTACTCGTTTGCAGGAGCTATTGGCGCAATTGAACTTCTGATTATTGTATCAGGCTGGTGGTCTTTATTCCGAAAACATGGTCTGCCAGCTAATGTGGAAGACGGGTATCGTTTGATATCGAGTAATTTTAGGGGGTTTACATATGCCGAACTGAAAACAGCAACTATGGATTTCAAGGTGGAGTTGGGACGCGGAGGCTCCGGGGCAGTTTTTAAGGGAGTTTTGACTGATGAAAGAATTGTGGCGGTGAAGAAATTGGGTGATATTTTTCAAGACGACGAACAGTTCTTGGCAGAATTGAGCGCAATTGGAAAGATTAACCACATGAATTTAGTGAGAACGTGGGGATTTTGTACAGAAAGGAGACATAGGCTCTTGGTCTATGAATATGTTGAAAACCTATCACTTGACACTCATCTTTTCACCTCGAATTCTCTTGGATGGAAAGAAAGGTTTAAAGTTGCCTTGGGGACTGCAAGAGGGTTGGCTTACCTTCACCATGAGTGCCTAGAATGGGTTATCCATTGCGATGTCAAGCCTGAAAACATATTACTTGACAGTGAATTTGAGCCAAAGATTGCCGATTTTGGGCTTGCGAAGTTGTCCCAAAGAGGAGTTCCCAATTCAGCGTTTTCTAAAATTCGAGCAACGAAAGGGTATTTGGCTCCAGAATGGGCTTTGAACCTTCCTATTACAGCTAAAGTTGATGTATACAGCTATGGAGTCGTGATGTTAGAGATCGTGAAGGGTATAAGGCTTTCAAATTGGGTTGTAGATGATGATGAAGTACAGGAAGTAGAACTTACAAAATTTGTGAGGGTAATGAAGAGTACAATTCAGTCGGGAGAGGACACATGGTTAGAGGAGACGGTGGATCCAAGACTAGAAGGGAAGTTTAGCAAGAATCAGGCGGCAACTCTAATTCAGCTAGGGCTGGTCTGTGTTGAGGAAGATAGAAACAAGCGACCTACGATGGATTCAGTAGTCCAAACCCTACTCGAATGTGAAGAGGAACTTTAAACACACACACACACACCAGTCAAAGTGTAACTTTATGCTTAAGCATATCTACAATTTTTGAAATTCCAATCGGTATTCATTCACCTCTGTTTCTGGTAAATTCTCATCGAAAATACACATATCTATTGCTATTATAGATTTTGCTCACAAATTAAACAACTGTATCAAAAAAATTAGCCGGACAGAATTGTTTTGCTTTACTCATATGCTTAAAAAAATTTGATTGAAAGAAATGAGAATAATAAAACATAGGTATAATTTAATTGCTTTATGTACCAAAGCTACGGTCTCCTGCATCTCCAAGTCCAGGAATTATAAACCTGAAAACCCAAAAAATACACGCTTTAAACTTTGGACATACAACTCTTGCTATTCACTTATCAAAAGAAAACATAACTCTTGCTATTTAGTTGTTCCTCTTCCAACAGTAACAATATTTACCCTTTCTCGTTAACATCAGGGTCAATGATTCCAGCATATACATGAAGCCTGGAAAATCACAAAGATAAACACAAAATTCAATGATGAGAGAAAATTTTTGATTTGTACGGAAGTTAATTTGATAAAACTATTACCCGTGGAACTTCTCACTAAGCTTCTGAAGGGCTGGAGAAGCAGCCACAACAGACACCTATGACAAAGGCATTTTGTAAATTTAGTTAATCAAACTAACTAATTAGAGCAACATTGAAATGATCTCTAGTTATGCCTGTAGAATAGAAAGACAATTTATAGTTTTTGACAAATATAATATCAATATGGATATATACATGAACAAGGAAATTCTTATATTTGTACCACTTTAATTTGTTTGTTGTCGACTCCACGTTTCTTTATAAGTTCAAGAGCTGCAACTATTGTACCACCTGAAAATCATCTCTAGTTGTCTTAGTTGACTTCTTTCTAAGAGCTATAGAGATACGAACAACAATAGCTTCAAAAAGAAGAATAGGCATGTTATGTGAGTATATTAAGCGCAAAAAATATAGCATTGAATTGGGGGAGAGAGAGAGAATTTCTGAAATTGGTCGGATCTCAACGAGGGACCCCATTGGAGCTTTTTAGCTTAGCTGACTGCTGCAAGTCTTTTTGTAATGCTCCTTTCCAGTTAACAAGCTATTACATTCTTGCTAGTCTCAAAGGCACACAAACTTACGTGTGTGATTTAAAATAATAAATATATATTAAAATAAAATAAAAAAGATTCACGCAAGAATAAATTTTTAATAAATAATTTTTAAGCAATTTAAACTATTTTTGAAAAGAACAATTTAAACTTAGCGGTTAGCATTATCAAAATAAAAAATAAAAAAAAAAAAAAAAAACTGTCAGGCAGTTAGAAAAGATAAAACGTGAAATTTTCTAAGAAAGATAGGAGAGAGAATTAAGGAGAAAATATAATCAATATTTTTCCTATATCGGTAAAAGTTTAAAGAGTGGTAAAAAGTTTCACCAAAAATGTTTAAATCAATATTTTTTACTATAACGGTAAAAGTAAAAACAGCGGTAAAAAGCTTCACCAAAAATCAATTTTTTAAGGGGTCTCCCGCTTTATATAATAGATAGATAATTAGATAGATAGATATATCTTCTCCGAGTTTTTTAATTTTAACTAATTCACAACAATGAAACTTCTGTGTAACAATTCAATTAAGCATGTGAGAAGGTGATTGTCCTTGGGAGAGATGAAGAATTGAAGAAACGTACCCGTTGCCAGCATAGGATCTACAACAATTACGCGAGATCCATCAGGAAATTTGTCAGGCAGTCTGCAGAACAGGATAGACAAGGAAAAATAAGGATACATAGACTAGAATTATACAGATATACAGTAAATAACAAAGAAATAAAAAGGGAGGGTGCATGATTGCCAGATACCAATTTAATGAAAGGAGATATGACATGTGGGTAACTATGGAAAGTCAAAAAAATAAGATGAGTAAAAATATGAAAGAATTATTCACAATTGGGAAGTCTTACTTGTTCAAATACACAGATGGCTGGAGTGTTTCCTCGTCTCTACTCATCCCTTAATTTGAAAACAGTGAAAATGAAAAATTATAAGCTACTCAATTACCTTTATTTGATGCAATACCAAAAAAATACATATAGAATAGTTAATTAGGTTGAAGCAAGACTTCTCTATGATGCTTCATGTGAAAAGACAAAGGTAGAAATGGAAACATTCAAGAAAGTGAAAACCATTTATTTCTCTTTTGCCATTCCTTACCCAAATGGTACGTCTTTGTTGCCGGCAAGACTGTTGATGCATGCTCTGCCAGAGCAAGCCCAGCTCTCAATATGGGAATAATCTGCAAAACTAAATGAGTAATCTATTAGAAGGATGCCACAAAAAGTTGTCATGACAGCTAAAACATAGTTCACTTTATGATGTTGATTCCAAACATTTTAAAACAAGAAATGAAAAATAAAAGCTAACAGGCAAGCCTGGAGAGAGAGAACAACCATGTGGCGAGGAACTACATACACATGTAAATGTAAAAAATACATAGGCTAGCGTATTCGATAGAAGAAAACCCATGTGAAAATTAAAGACATGGAACATTAATATACTAACCCCAACAGGTTCCCTTGGATCAATAAACTCTACAGAGGCAACACCCATTGGTGACTGAATCTCCCCTGTGATAGTAGGCTGAGAACATTAAAAGATGTCAACTTCATTCCCAAAACAAATAAAATCAAAACTTACATAAAACATATTGTCTGAATTAAGAAGCTCTAAATATCTAAAACAGCTCTCTAAGCATCTGCATCTACATTAAATCTTGATATCTAGATTCTAGAAGGCAAATTATTACAAATAATAGTTTTAACAAGCAACTGAAAAATTCTACAGAGGAATGAATGAAGAAGAGTTAATTTTGAATAGTTTCAAGAACTATTTTCATAGATGTCATTGCCTCCCTTTGAAACAAACTGTATTCTTTTGATCAATAAATCATTTGCGACAAGGACGACAGTATTAAATTACATTTTGTTAGGCATCTGCAGTTCTCCTCATGACACATCATATACACTCTTGGGATGGGAGAGAGGGAAGGGAAGCAACATGTAAAGCATAACAACTTAAGACAAAAAACAGAAAAGAAGAAAATTTACCAGCCAATCCCTTGAAGCTTCATACATAAGAAATCTTCCCAACTCAGCCATAGCATTCCCTACAATGGCATTGGTTGCATAAACGATATCTAAAAAATAGATTTTATAACTCTCATGCTTTGTTTTAAAAGGGCAGTTAATATTGCGATCTGATTTTGGCACATTTAGGAGGCTAATGCAACCACATGGGACCCATAATATTAATGAAGCATGGTATATGTAAACCAGAACTCTCTGCGGGCAAACTAATTTTGAGTAAATTCTTCACTTATCACAACACATTTTAATAATGGCAATCAGTTTATGAAAAGAAACCAAAAAAAGACTGAACCTTTCTATGACTATCAACTTACTAAACACGGGACAAGGAGTCTGCTCATTTCTAAGAACGGAAACCCAGTGCTTAATCAATGGATGCGGAGGAACAAACACCTGAAAAAAAGCACCAAATGCTTAGATTGAGTACTTATTTAGAAGTGTAAACCAGCCGAGCATTGACTTTGTTAAGACACCAACTACTCCAATAGCTTAAGCTGATAGAGTGAGGACCCAAAAATGTATTTATACGCATAACACTCCCCTTCACTTGCAACTCGCAAGTGGATACAAATCAAAAGGGGTCACAAACTCCACAATTAAAATGCAATTTGGCCAGAATTCGAACTCAAGACATTGCACACTCAGAGCTCTGATACCGTGTTAAGTCACCAACAACTACAATAGCTTAAGCCGACAGAGATAGCACCCGTATTTATGCTCATAACAGACTTGCTTAAATTTGGCTAGTTTGTAAATAAATAAATAAAAATCTTAAAATTCTATAAATGTTTCTACTTTTGGGACGAATCGAGTAATACTTACCAGCATTCTATCTTGAGTCGAGGGATTTGGCTCCGCCCTGGTTTGGGCATTCATGGATAAGACACTGCGACGCCGTTTCGTATTGTTGCAAGATATCTGCGGGTTCTGTGATGAAAGAGAAAGTTAAGGTTTTTGAAAATTTTCAGCATAAGTAAAGATTCTGTCATTCTGATACCTTGTTCTTCTTGGGATGGAAAGTGGAGGAGAGAGAGTGATTGGGCGTGGGGAGGTGTTGTGGGTAATGTAGGGCCGCGAAAAGAGGCTGATCGGAGGGGAAGCCGGCGATGGGTGAATTACAAATTTGGCATGCCATTTCCACTCAATTCCTACAGAGTGAAGAAGTGAAGATAGCAGAGTATGCTTGCCGAAACTCAGTCGTGCTTTCTATCTTCAACACCCTGGCGTAATTTTGTCACACAAATTACCGGACAAGAAAAAAATAAATATAATAATAATAATAATAATAATAATAATAATAATAAAGAAAAGAAGTGTTCGGTAATGTGTAATAGATGATGGAGAGAACACGGAGCGTTTAGAAAATTCTAATCGGATACTAATTGAACATATATAAAAATTAATTGTTCTTAATCATTTATTAATTTAGACGTTAGAAATTTTTAGAATATTTTAAAGCCCTGATGCAAGTGTTTTTGTGGTGTTTATGAATTTTATGAAGAAAAAAAAAAGAAAGAAAAGAAAATAAATACATTACTATTGTATTATTTTTATTAAATTATGATTGTACCATAAATAGAGGATAATATAAGGAATAGACTTAATTTGTTTCTTTTCAAATCTTTTCATCTTTGACAAAAAAAAAAAAAAACTCATTTTTCATCACTCTTATTTCTTTTATATTATTTAAAAAATCACGAACTAGAGAAATACTAAATTTTCTACTGTTTTTTTTTTCTTTCATCACATTTTAAATACACAAATATAGTGTTATTAAACATTTAATAGATTTTTCAAGCTTAAGTAAAAAATCCTAATATTTATTAAAATATTTGAGTTTTAAACCTCCGAACAAGATCTTAATTTTTATAATTCCATTCGCCAACAATATGAGTATATTTAAAGTTTGTCTGGTAACTTTTTTTTTTTTCTGTTTTGTTTCACTCTTTTTAGAAATAATTTATAAAAAAAAGTTTGATAATTGTTTTTATTTTCTAATGTTTGTAAACATTTTCAGTTTTAAGTCCAAAACTGAAATCATCAATTAAAATAAAAATTACAAAAAGTTTAATGTGTGTTGGAAAAAGAGTGTGAGTTAATTGTGAAACTCACACTTAAAACTAACAGTTTGCATTATAGAAATAGTTATTCCTCATAATTAACGCAATGTGCTATCTAATTTTAGTGCATCACTACAAAACCTGTTAAATTAAATTATGTTCAACATAATCTTAATTATCAATTAAAATTAAAAAAAAAATTATTTAAAAAGTCCACATTCTTTAAAGCGCCGCGTGTATTTTAGTATTTCGTGTATAAAACCTTTTTATTAGGGTTGCCTTAAAACGAATTGATGGTGCTTACGGGCTCCAACCAAAAAACATGGGCATGGACTTCTATGTGGCAGTTTTAAACCACATTTGCTATGTTTAGGTTAATTAGACTCCTAATTGCTCCATTAGGTAAACATAATTAATTAACTTAAATTCCTTCTAATCATTTAGACACATTAATATCTCCCCGGAATTGATGAAACATTTTCCCATCTTTCTCTCTCTCAAAAAGCTTAATTTCCTTTCCCAGGCTCCAAAAGGATTGTCCTCTAATTAAGGTATGCATATTGTGTTTGGTTTATGCTTTGCATCATGGTTTTAAAATTTTCTTGGGCGTTCAAGCATTTTTGAACGAATAGGTTAATTTCTGAACTTAGAAAATTCAAGTATGATAATGATTAATTTTCGAGTAATTGTCCTAAACGCTATACATTTCTTTCATTGAATAAGTTTGTTTAGAGAGTTTTATAATCGTTTTGCATGATTAAGTAGGTATGAAAAGTCATTGTTTTCATAGTTAATAATGTCATTTTTTTGGTTGAAAATAAACTTATTTTATTTTATTTTATATATTCTCCTTTCTACCTCAATTTTGAATAGTTTCATTATTGAAAATTATGCTTGTTTTATAATGAGTTTCAAACTTATTTTTCTTTAATTAAGTGCAACTTTCTTATTAAACAGTTTCTCGGTATTGATTTCAGAGGAATTTAATAATGTTTTTTTCCCATAAAATTGTATTTCATTTTTTAAAATACCAGATTTCTTACTAAATTTGGAGTACTAATTAAATGAACATTTGATACTTTTTACTCACACAGCAAATCTAATTCAGATGTCTGTGGGACTTAAATTTAGTACACCATAAACGACTAATAAGGTAAGTAGCCAATAACTATGTAATTAAATTCTAAACTCATTTAGTAAAATTTTCTAATCACAAAAATATTTTATTTTATATTTTTTCATAATATAATACTTTTATATTATTAATTTAATAATAATAAAATTATAATAATAAACTTAAGCATGTTATATGTCTTTAGGACTCCATTTCGATCGAAGGACCGATACCGACCAACATTCTCGCTCTTCTTCTTCTTCTCAACGGACTGTCAATCTCATCGCGTGTCTGACTCGGTCTCCCTGTATCCGTATCCAGACTCTGCTCAAACGAGCGAACTCAGTAGCGAAGAGCCATGGATCCAACTCGAGCTTTCGTAAAGCACGTCAGGCGTGTTGTCGTCAAGGTAATTAATTAAATTATTTTTCCTTCAAATTATGTTATCAATACTAAATGTTTGCATGCAAGCCTGATCATCAAGATTCCTTATGTTGATCGATTTTCTATGTATAATTGTATACACACCCTAAGCTTTGGTGCGTTCGTATTCCATGCACGTGAGTTGATGAGTCATTGAGACCTCCGTCAAATCAATGGCAGTTACTTAAATTAGGGCATTTCCAGTTTCTCTTTTAATGTCTGTTTGGTAGAAAGTAAAAACTTAGTCACAACTTTAAAATTTCCCTTTTTTTTTTGGATCTGTTGTGGGTATGAAACTATGAAACATGGTGCATGCAATTTCGTGGATTATAGTGCATCAAAAGTTGTATGTATATCATGTTATATGTACGGTAGATTTGTAGTCAAGACATCATTAATTCACTTGATATTTATCAATATCTTAAAATAGGGGTTTGCATAAAACATAAATTTAGAAAAATAGAACACTTATCAAATTAAGGCGTCTCAGAATATAATTTCCTTAAAAATAGTATTCATAACTCACTTATAACGTTTATGTCAACGAAACTCAATTGGTCTGGCTGCTTAAAATTTTGTATCCCATCAAATGAAATCACTTGCTTTTTACAATAGTAGAAAGTTGTTATTAGTATGTTATTGAAGATTCAATGATATGTTTTCGAATCATTCACCTGAAACTATGAAGGTAGGAACAGCTGTGGTCACACGAAGTGATGGAAGGTTGGCAGTTGGCAGACTAGGAGCAATTTTTGAGCAGGTATTTGATCTTGCGATGAGTACTTAACTAGCCAGCTTTCGACAATTTTTTTTTTTTAAATAATTAAATATATAGGGCCCTCGTGAATGAGTTGTAAAGCTGACAGTCTTGTGTGCTGATTGATTTTCCTGCAGCTTGAGAAGTTAAACTCCCTTGGCTATGAGATAATTTTGGTGACTTCGGGTGCTGTTGGAGCAGGTCGCCAAAGGCTTAAATACAGAAAACTGGTCAACAGCAGGTTCTTTTGGTTTCTTTTTTCTGTAATAAATATTGGATATTTAAACAATAAGGTTCAAGTTTCTATGAACAATGAACTAGTGTAAAGGATGACCTCTTGCATTTTATTTTATCAATTATTAATTATAAATCTTAATAGAAAGAAAATTATTTATTTGTCTTCCAGTTTTGCCGACCTTCAAAAGCCTCAAGTTGAACTCGATGGAAAGGCATGTGCATCTGTTGGGCAGAATGGCCTCATGGCCCTTTATGACGTCTTGTTCAGTCAGGTATAGGTAAAGTATTTTTATTAAAATTTTAAAATTTAAACAGCATCTGGAATTTTTATGCATTTTTCATTTTTATGGATTTGTAATTTCTCGACATTTTATAGTAAACAATATTCTTCGTTTTTCAGCTGGACGTGACCTCTTCTCAACTTCTAGTGACAGACAATGATTTCAAGAATGCAGACTTTCGAAAGCAACTTTCCCAAACTGTGAATTCTTTGTTGGCTCTGAGGAGCATTCCAATTTTTAACGAAAATGACGCAATTAGTACCCGAAAAGCTCCATATGAGGTATAGAATTACTGCATACTTCTGATAATCCTAATTGATTTGTCATTTTTATTAAATTACTTCTACATCTAATTATAGTAACATTTTGCAGGATTCTTCTGGTATTTTTTGGGATAACGACAGTTTGGCAGCTCTACTGGCTATGCAACTAAATGCTGATCTTCTCGTGCTGTTGAGTGATGTGGACGGGCTTTATAGCGGCCCACCTTGTGATCCACGTTCAAAGCTAATCCATACTTACGTAAAAGAAAAACATCAAGGAGTAATTGCATTTGGAGAAAAATCGAGGATGGGCAGAGGAGGAATGGATGCAAAAGTCAATGCTGCTGTAAACGCAGCTTATGGTGGTACTCCCTCTATTATTGCCAGGTACAATTCTATCTCACCACGCACATATCAAATTATGTTACATAAAAAGAGTCTTATTTATTTATTTTTTAATTTTGTGACAAAATAGTAATTCTATTTTATTAATTAATTGTAGTACATGACACAATGTCTTTAATCATACCATCACAATATGAAACAAAATATATTCTTAATATTTAAATATTTTTATGAGTGATTCTTTTTGTAAAATGAATTGAGTATTTATTAGGAACATTCTTTTTTATTTTTTATTTTTTCCTGTTTACACTCTGAAATTTGTTTCCATTATTGTGGAAGTGGCTTCGCCGCCGACAACATCATAAAGGTAATACATGGAGAGCGGATTGGTACTCTGTTTCATCAAGATGCAGGTTCATGGATTCCAATCACTGAAGTTGGTGCACATGACATGGCGATTGCAGCACGAGACTGTTCCAGACGGCTTCAGGTTAATAATGCAATCACATTTTTTGACTTTTTATCCGTTTGAAACTTATTAAGCTAATATGATTGCTCTATGGCGCAGGGCATAACTTCAGAAGATAGGAGGAAAATCTTGTTGGATGTAGCCGATGCACTGGAGGCAAATGAACGTACAATCTTGGACGAGAATGAAAATGATGTTACAGCTGCACGTGAAGCAGGATATACAGAGTCGTTAATAGCTCGTTTGACCCTGAAGCCTACGAAGGCAAGTAATTCATTTTTTCTTGCTGAAATTCTCATGTTTGATAGATTTATTTACATGTTCAATTTAAAAAAAAATTATAAGTATTAAAGCTATATTCTTGATAGAGGTCATTGGATATTGCAGATCTCTGCTCTAGCAAATTCTATTCGTATGCTTGCAGATATGGAAGAGCCAATAAGTCGCGTTTTGAAGAAAACGGAGGTAAGAAACTTTTCGTGGAACTGGTACTCAAGATTTTTACATAGCTATAGCCCATACGTGACATAACCATTCCAAGTTTAATTATGTATTTTTAATTGACTTTGCATCATGAATATTCAAAATTTGAAGCAATGATGCTTTATTATTTTTATTTTTTTATTATGTCGTTGAAAATGAGAAGGCACATCCACTAACTATGTTTCTGTCCAGCTTGCAGAGGGGCTCGTCTTAGAGAAGATTTCATGTCCTTTAGGTGTTCTACTTATTGTATTTGAGTCTCGACCTGATGCACTAGTTCAGGTAAGAATAAGTACCTTATATCCTATTGTGTATCTTTACTTATATAGAGTAGTTCTTTGTAAGCCCTAGTCAGTGAGCTCAAGTTCATCAAATTATCTTTGTTTCTCCCGTTTTCTTGAAATATTTATAGAATTTCTGTAAAACTGACTCAACAGATAGCTTCCTTGGCAATTCGGAGTGGGAATGGCCTACTTTTAAAAGGAGGGAAGGAAGCTAGGCGCTCAAATGCGATCTTGCACAAGGTCTTATCTCGTAAAGATAGGCTATTTTTGTAACTGAATTATCCTGGAAATTATTGTTTTACCTGTAGCTCGTATGCTTTTTTCACTTAAAATCCTTGCTTAATTTACTGCAAAATGTTATTTCCTCTTTGTAGGTAATTACTGGAGCCATCCCAGACGCTGTTGGACATAAGCTTATTGGACTTGTGACGTTAAGGGAGGAAATACCTGATCTCCTCAAGGTGGGTAATATGGTGGCGAAGTTTATGGTTACTAATTCAGATTATTCTGGTTTCAAATTTAACAGATTTAATATTTTCCAGCTTGATGATGTAATTGATCTTGTGATCCCTAGAGGCAGCAACAGACTTGTATCCCAAATAAAGAATTCGACAAAAATACCTGTACTTGGTCACTCAGGTGAGAGATACTTTTAACATCTACTGGTTCCTTCTGCATACAAAAAAAATCCATATAAAGGAAGAATCCGGGATAAATGGGTAAAGTTGCACTATTTACTGCCCAGATGGAATTTGCCATGTTTATGTTGATAAGTCGGCTAATGTGGATATGGCGAAGAACATCGTCTTTGATGCAAAGACAGATTATCCCGCAGCCTGTAATGCCATGGTAATTAAAACCACTCTCCGAGTATCCTTTTTATCAGATGTATACAGTTACGTTTTTGCAATTACGACAGCTTAGTTTGTATTATTGTCCCTTCCCACAAGAAGAGTCCCATTTGCTGATTTTACAAATATTAAGGAAAGAGTTTTGTTCCATGTTTACCCCTAACAACAATAAGTGGTTGGTTTATTTGCAGTGTAGATAGTGAAATTATGATAGTAAATGTTGAGGATATTATGTCATTTGTACTAACATGTACAAAAATAGGACTCTTTCTTTGGAAGGAAGGGATATTATACGGATTGCTTGTTACAGTGTTATATGCATCATTTTGTAATATCTGGCTCATAGCACCATTCACCTTGTTTTGTAGGAAACTCTTCTTGTACACCAGGAGTTGTCAACTAATGGTGGGATCCAAGAGCTTGTCATAGCACTTGAACATGAAGGTATGGCTTACTTTTATACCTCTATGAACTTTATAGAGGCACTTGTATGAATTCACCCCCTCGATTCATCTGGTGCAGGTGTTACTCTATATGGTGGACCACGAGCGAGTGCTTTGTTAAATGTTAAAGTTGTAAGTTCATTTCATCATGAGTACAACGTGATGGCTTGTGCAATTGAGATCGTTGATGATGTGGATGCTGCAATCAACCATATACACAAACACGGAAGGCATGCTTGACGTTATCCATTCTTGTTTGCATCTTTATGTAAACTTTTATAACGGAGAAATTTACATTTTTTTATTTTTGTAATTATTTATTTATTTGATTTTTTGCAGTGGCCATACTGAGTGCATTATTGCAGAAGATACTGAAGTTGCTGAATATTTTCTACGTCAAGTTGACAGGTAAAATTATTTTGCATCCCTTCATGAGAGTAATTTATTATAATATCACTATTCCACACCACTTTTGGCAAATTTTTTATGTCACTCATTCCATTTCAAAATTAGAAATATATTAATGATGGATTTTAAGAAAAGTTTACAAACATTTCCCTGAATAAGCTAGAAATGTATGGAGTATTAGTAATAGCATGATAGTACTCGATCCTTTTAGAATATAGTGACGGGTTCTTGGGAACTCCATGCTACTCTATAGTCTAAAATTACAAATATATTTCTAATTTTTGAACGAATTAAAAAAAAAAAAAAAAAAACATCTCTAGTTTCAGAATGGAGTATTAACAAACCTTATGGATTTGCTATTCGTGCTTGCAGTGCTGCAGTTTTTCATAATGCAAGCACAAGATTTTGTGATGGCGCGCGTTTTGGACTTGGGGCAGAGGTATGAGATCTTTATAATGATCCTCGTGTTGTAACGTACTTGATTTCCTTCTCTCTCGTCTGTCTTTCCTTCTCTTACGTGTTTGTATTATTATACGATGCTCAAAGGTTGGTATAAGTACGAGTAAGATTCATGCTCGAGGTCCAGTAGGAGTTGAAGGGCTCTTAACCACACGATGGTATGTCATCTTGTTTGCTGTCATCTTTGTTGGAGATGACAAATTCAGAGTTGTTGGCTTAGCTTATTCACTTTACAACGAGTTTCTTGCTCTCTTGGGATTTAAAACATTAATTTTTTGCAGAAATTTGACCTAAATCCATACAGAAATACAAGGGTAGAATGACTATCTGAATTTATCTTTATATACTTGTATTCGGATTAAAATCTTTTTGTTTTTGAGTGCAGGATTCTCAGAGGCAATGGACATGTGGTTGAAGGTGATAAAGGCGTCACCTACACCCACAAGAACCTTCCCGTTGATTCATAGTTTTGGGACGATATCTCGATCTCCAAACCGACGCTTTTTGAAGTCGCTGCCGATTTTGTGTTTTCTGGCTGAATTTAAGTCGAATTTTCTTGCAATAATGTATTAGTGCTCACCGATTTCTTCTGACCCCCTTCTGCAGTTTGTCTGCCTGTATAGTGGGGAAAAACCTCATGATTTTTTTAATGAGATTTTTTGTTGTTTTAAATTTGTACTATTTTCATTGTTGTCTGCCGAAAGAATGATTGTGTAGATTAACATATGGAAAACGGAAGGGGATGATTATAAATTTACATGAGAAAAGGGTAAAGGATAGAACAAAAAGGTCTTTTGTCTGAAGGTAGAGAACTAGGGTAATAGAATCAAGCCGTTTAGATTTGATTTGGGTTTGTTCGGCTAAAATTTGATATGAGCTTGATTTGAAATACAATAGAACCAAATAATTTAAGTTAATTTAAGTTCGCTCAATTAAAATTTTTATATGAGATCAATTCAAAATACGATTCAGGTTTGCTTGGGTAAAAGTTCGATATGAGCTCAATTCGAATTACAATAGAATCAAATAATTCAGGTTCGCTCGGCTAAAAGTTTTATATGAGATTGATTCAAAATACTAATGAGCAAAATATGAGTACGTTTTAGAGTTCAGTTATAACTCGAGCATTCTTAAATAGCCTTTTTTTCTAGATTTCATGTATAACTCAAACCTTATTAAATTGCATTTTTCCTATTACTATAAATCATTTGAAAATCTAATTATAATCCGTTTGATAACTGTTTATGTTCCTAAATTTTTTTCTTTTGTTTTTAATTTTTTATAATGACTAGCAAAAAACATTGTTTGGTAACTATTTTTGCTTCCTTAATGTGGAAACAAAACCTATTTTGGTGGCAAAAAAGTAAAAACACTAACAATATGCTTATTCGATTTTGGAAGCATCAAACGTAAATTAAGTCCTTCTTTTGATTCCCACTTAGGACTAAAATTAACGAGTATTTTTTCTTAACACAATAAAAACCATCATAAACCTACACCTTAAAAAAAAAAATTTTAAAAGCCTCATATTTTTTCAGAGATCCTCCATGACTAAAGGTAGCTCTAAGTTCACCATCTCCTCCTCTTTCTTTCTTCACCCCAACTAACTACTTTAATGTGTGTATACAGTTTCAGATTTGTGAGACAACCCACTATTGGATGGTTGTTCTTTTTTTCTTTTTTTTTTTAATAGATTTAATAATTTTATTATTAGTATTTTTAATATATTATTGCATTTAATTTAAAAAAATATATTAAAATTTAGGAAGAAACAATTTTATTATCAAACATTGTTCTTGATTTCTTGTTTTATATATTTATTGTAGTATAGAATTATCAAATATTATTTCTTAATTCATGATTCTACGAGTAGAATGAAGTAAAAGTAAAAACATATAAAATCAAAAACTTAAAGCAAAAACATGAAAGTAAAATCAGTTACCAAATGAACGAAATTAATCGAACTTGATTCGTATTCAAGCTCGACTCAATAATTAAACAAGCCTTAAATAAATTTTATTTATATTTTAGGCTCAATAAATTAAACGAGTCAAATCTATATAAGTTAATATTTGGTTTGATTTAACCAGCTTACACCTATGGAGAACCGAAAGAAACGAGAGTACTCGGAAGTACAAATTTTCGCCTCATGCATAAACTTACATTTTTACAGGTACTATAAATTTTCAGGGAAATGTTTTCTTCTTTCCCTCCTATTTCCTCTACCCCAATGCTAGTGTCAACTCAAACCATCGGGCATCGGTTAACACATAAGTTTCATAAAATGAGTCCCATTTCATATATTTACTAATTTTATATATATATTTATCTCATATTTATCCTAAATATAATAATTATTTGTTTTTTTTCTTCATTTTTTTATCTATTTATTTGTAAAAGGCATCATGCTTTGACTATCTCGCAATAACAGACCGTAATACAATAAAACCTGAGGCTATTTCACTTGTTATGTTTGTCGGGACACATTTTGAGTCGGAATACACATCATTTCCAATTGTTAATTAACGAAAACAGAGCTAAAGGGAAATGAAAGATCTCCAGAAATCCATATAGATTATATATAAGGAAAAATTTGCCCCTGTTCCGATTCCATTGTTTGAACAAATGGAAACTTACACAATGTTTTGGAAATTTAACATGGTAAATATTACACATTAATTATTGTACAGAAAAAAAAAACGTCAGTGCACTGTCTAACAATGAGCACTCTGTTAAAGAGATGAAACTTCAATAACCGATTACAAGCAAGGACTTTTTCAGTCATCTCAAATTTCACCATCCCACAGCTCTTCAAGGCTTCTATAGGGACTGAGACTCTCATGGACTGCAAATTCCCCTCGAAGGAGCCTTTGCTGCACCACCAAATATGTATAGTAAGTATGCAGTTCATATTTTTAATTAATACCCAGAAAATGAGTCCCATTTATGGAAACTGTAGATTTCAAGTTAGTTCCTTCCTTTTTTTTTCTTTGTTGCAAATCAGACTCTTTTTGTGGGACGGAGTATATAAAAGACAACATTGTATGTGCATTGGCCTAACCAAAGGAATACGCATAATTACTTGGTGGATACTCAAGAACTTTGAGAAGAGCTCTGGAGGGATAGACCAGTCGAACAAATCCAGGTTCTCCTTAAGCCTCGACTCATTTACACTCTTTGGGAGGACACTATGGCCGCTTTGGATACCCCAGCGAAGTGCCACTTGTGCAGGTGTCTTTTGTAGCTTCTCAGCAATCTCAATCAGGATTGGTTCCTTCAAGATTTCGCCTTTTACCCAGGACCCTGGAGACCCTAGAGGAGAGTATGCCTAAAAAAGTTCAAATGGAAAAAGAGTATCAGTGTTGTAGTCCAAATTTGTAATACTCCTTCCCATTTGTCCATTTTTGTTGATTGTAGTATAAAATGACAAGGTCTTTAAGTTTCCTATCACAATTTCATTACGTTTAGGGGTATATATGAAAAGAAATACATCCTTAATATTTGCAAAATTTTCAAATGCAACTCTTTTTGAGAAACAGGAGGAGTAGCTAAAACTTTTAAGATAGACCCACAAGTGATGTGGAACAAGAAAAACACTTACGGAAGTAGCATTTCCCAAAAAGTATTGGTAATCTTAACAGAAGACTGGCCTTTTACAGTATAGTGATAATAAGAATTACCGAGAGATGGACACCAGTGGATTTGCATAGGTTATGAAGGGCTGCTTGCTGCCAAACAGGGTGGCATTCCACCTGATTAACAGCTGGTGGCACTTTGGCATAAGTGAGCAACTCTTCAAGTTTCTTTGTGGAAAAGTTGCTTACACCGATAGCGCGGGCCTGACCGGAAGCATACAAGCCCTCCATTGCAGCCCATGTTTCCGCAAGACAAAGAGGAGCAAATATATCAGGATCCCATCCACGTGTACCAGGCTTTGTCCTAAATGGCCAATGGATCTGTAAGAGAAGCCATATATTCAAAACTCTCTCATTTAGTTACTTCTTTCCAGCTTACATCTATAACACTTTACTAAATTGTCCCTATAAGGAGCTGTCTTTCTGAATTCTATTAGGGGTAAACATGGAATAAACTATATTCTTGATGTTTGCAAATGAGACTCGTTTGTTTGTGGAAAGGATGGAATAGGATTTAAGTGAAGAGGCATACAAGATATAGATCAATGTAGTCAAGTTGGAGGTGTTCTAAGCTGTTGCTTAATGCCTTCGAAACGTCCTCAGGTGCATGATCGCTACACCTGTTGATGTTAATTTATAAGCAAAAATTAGAGTGAAAGGAAAAGATCAATTTATGATTGTAAAATTACAGGTCCGAGCTTGGATTTACAGATATCTAAAATTATACATTAGCGTACCCTCGAAAATAAGAACAAAGCATTGAAATCAAACTGAATTCAATCAGATCACACATTGGAAAGTTTACAATTGTACCATAGTTTAGAGGTTATCCAAATCTCTTCACGCTTCACTACTCCGGTGGCAAATACTTCTTTCAGAGCAGCCCCTACCTATGCACAATTTAAGAATAACGAAAAACATCAACATCCCAGAAACAAATTTTAATCAACCGTAGGTCCATAACAAGATGAATCGATGTACTCCCTCCATCTTAAAAAAGGTGACCGATGACTTAACAATTCGAGAGACAAAATGTTACGTCATCAATCATTCTTTTCACGACAAAGGGATTAGTAAAGATGAGTTTTAGTGACCGTGCGCTAGAAAATAAACAAAAAATTGGCAAACAAATTTTACCTCTTTCTCATTGTCATAAGCTTTAGCACAGTCAATATGCCTATAACCAGCCTGCACAAATTCATAATTAAATCGACACAACTTTAAGCACAAAATGTTTTTAGCTAGGTATATACGTAAATAGTTGGAATATTTAGGCAGTCCGACCGCTACTAATATTGGATGATATCTAATACTCTAATAAAAATTATGTCGTGGTATACCACATAAAAATAGGTGTTACAATTGATTTAAATCTACCGGCAAAAAAAAATTATACAATTGTTAGATATCATTCAACATTAGCGGTGATCGGCCCCATTATATATATATATATATATATATATATGTTTTAATTGAAGCCCATTATCAAAATTGAGTGGGGTGTCAAGCTTCAACTAATCTACTACTCATGACACCAATGTCTTTAAACAAATATCACAAACCACTATCACACATTCCACTAAATTTAAAAGATGGGACTTTTTTTTTTTGTGGAATTCATTTTTAAAATTAAACACGATCAAATTAATCTAATCTGAAATTAAAGTAGGAATAGGTTGAAGAAAGAAAACCTTGACTGCTGCGATTACAGCTTCACCAACCACACCCGCCGGAGCTTTCCACGTCCCAAGACCAACCGCCGGCAACCTGGTTCCCGTATTAAGTTCAAAATACCTAGGTCCATTACCGCTTTCATTACCCATGCTTATCTATACATCAAACGAAAAAGCGTTATAATGTTGATTAAGAGAGAGAAATGTTTTTTTCATAGGCAATTCAAATCAAGAAGATCATAGTCTAAGCTTGAAAATAGGGTTGATGACCATTTCATGACCAAAGATGTTTGTGTGTTTCTCCATCCGAACTTACGGCAAGAAACTTGGAACTCTTCTTCCTAGTAAAAGATTACAATAGTGGCTTGTTTTTGGGTCCTATTAAAATTGGAATAATTTAATTTTTTACTGATATTAAAAATATATTTACTTATATTATACATTTAGATAGTGAAGCACTAAAATAAATAATAGTTGAATTAGTGGGTCATAGTGTTGATATTATAGTTTTAAATAATGAAATAGTGTATAAAGTTGTAGATCATAATGTTAAAGTAGTGGATGAAAGAATGAGTCATAATGTTAGAGTAGTAGATAAAATGATGGACCATAAAGTAATAGTAATTTACATAATTTATATTATCAAATTTTCTAAAAAAAGAATGTTACAATTATATTGAAACGTCCAAAAAAAATATTACAATTTTATTAAGATATAGAGAGTATATTAGTAGAAAATAATAATAATTTATTATGACTAGCATATCGCTTAATTATAAACAATTAATAGTTAACCACATAATTGTGGGTTTTATTAATTTTAGTCTATTACATTAAAGACAAATAAATAAAAATAATTAAATTCAATTTTATAATTTGAGGATATAACATAACTCAAAAAGCTAAGGGCGCTTTTGATAATAGATTTTACTTTCATATTTTTGCTTTAGGTTTTTGATTTCATATATTTTTACTTTTATTTATTTTTACTTGTAAAATCTAAATTAGGCAATAATATTCAATAAATATGTGCTACAATAAATATGCAAAATTAAAAATTAAAAATAATGTTTAACAACAAAATTACTTTTATCTAAATTTTAATATATTGCTTTAAATTATATGTAACATTATATCGAAAGTACTAATAATAAAATTATTAAGTTGGATATTTAAAAAAAAAAAAAAGAGTCCCCGTTAGATTTTTTTCTGCTGGGAATATTTAGAAAATAAATCTATAATTTTTGTTGCTGGCGAGAATTGAAAATATGACTTAATTTACTCATGGTGCTTCCAAAATTAAAAAAGTATATTTTTGGTGTTTTCACTTTTTTACTACCAAATTAGGTTTTGCTTTCATATTTATAGAAATAAAAATAATTTTGAAACAATATTTTAGGCTACTATTTCTAAAAAATTAAAGACAAAAATAAAAATTTAAAAATATAAGTAGTTATCTAACAGACTCTAAGAAAACAATGAAAAGATTACATAATTATGTTTGCACGGGAAGTTTTTTTTTTTTTAACCTTGAGTTTTATATTATACTCCGCATGTGCTAATTAAAATTCATTATATAATTACATATTAAAATATAAATATTTTATAGTTACCATATTTTTAACCTAGTTATGTACAACATCAATCTCTCAAAATTAATGAATTAGTGTCCTTGAATTCAAAAATGCTTTTATTTGACTTTCAAAAATATTGTCCCTGTTTTAAAAAAAAAAATGTCATAAGTCTAAAAAAAATTGTCCTAAAAATATTGTGACATTTACATAAATGAAATTATGTAATTCATATTTATTAAAGACTTTTTACGTGGGATTATTTTAAGTTTAAGTAGTCTGGAATCTTTCTCTTTCTACTTTTTTAATTTGTGGATTTTTGATAGTTATAACTTTCTTTTAAGAATGGATATATTTTCTTAATTCCAAATTAATAGTCGTTTTCCTTCATGCACACAAATTAAAAATCAATAATAAATATTAGTATATAATTTCATTTTTATCCTTTTATTGAAAGTTGTGAGCAAAAGAGAGATGAAACATAAATAATTTTAATGAATTAAACCTACTTCGTAAGATGAGAGAGATTATGGGTAAAGTGAAAAAATAATTGTTATATTCTTGTAGAAAATTACAAACAACAATTATTTCTCTTTCTAAAAAAACTATTATTTTGGAATAGAGTGATTATAATAGACTTTTTAAAATAATATACTCCTCCAGTCCAAAATAATAACTTTTTAGAAGCTTATTTTTGTTCCTAAATAATTGTCATTTGCATGTTTCTAAGAGAACAAATTATTTAGTTTCCTATAATATTCCATATTTCTCTCATATTTTAAATAAATTTTATCTCTTGTGTTTACTTTTTTTTCAATTTTCCATAGAAGGGCAATTATAGAATTTTAACCCATTTTTAATTATAAAGTTATTGTATTTACTCCCTCCATTCCAAAATAATAGTGTTTTTAAAAAGAGAAATTTGTTTCAAAATAATTATCATTTTTTAGTTTTTTAGGAGAGGATAATAGATATTTTTCTATATTACCCCTAATGTCTCTCATCTTTTCAATGAGTTTTAATTCCCTACTTTCTTTCTCTTTCTTACTCACAATTTTCAATAAAAGATAAAATTGACATTGTATATATTTATTAATATACGTGCATGAATTTAAAACATTTATTAATTAAGAATTGATGGAGTAGTCAATTACAACTGATACGACCAAGGAATTTCGATAGAAATAACAATTGAATGAAGCACTGTCCGCATGTAATTTAGTTATATGTCTCAACTAATTTGGATAGGCAACTGCGTCATTAATGTTAGCATTTGCTTTAATGTCGAGACGACAAGGGGCCTGTAAACTGAGTTTATGCTTTGTCAGTTTAGACCATAAAGATCTAAACTGACAGAGATACAAGACAAGGCGGCAAATTATGGCCGGAAACAATGTCAAATTCACGGTGATATTCACGGCGGTGATCATGGTGGTATCCGCAGTTACAGTCAACTGTGAAAACCACCAGAAACTAGCCGGCGTGAATATCACCATGATAGAGAAAGTAATTAATAATATCACATTTTTAATTATGGTTGGATTAACCTGCATTAATAGAACTCATTTATTGTGCAACCTCTACATGCCTATCTGTGTCACAAAAGACAGAAGTGGAGATAAAAAAACTAGTGTTTCTTCAAATCTTTTTCTATTTTTTAATGCCTCATTAAACGGATAAGAACTCAATTAATGTTTCTTTTCCTTTCTCTATAAATTAACTTACTGTTTCAACCTTGAAAATAGAAAGATTTTGAGAGAGAAAAGGAGTTAATTAGCTATGGAGGAAAACTATCTTAAACTTGCAGCGACGGTGACGGCGATGGCGATAATTATCACAACCGCAGTTGCAGGTGACTGTGTTATTGATTGTTACGTGAAGTGCGGCAGTAGATACGATCCAAAGTGCGTCGAGAAATGCATAAAAGCATGCCAACATCCTCCGATCTCAGATGCAATCTCTAGCTGTAAACTTGGCTGTGCAAAATCAGCCTGTTCCAAATTCACCTCGGGTATGAATTTTAACTCTTATTCTCTCTGTTTTATATTATTAATTACAATGTTATTCTATTTTAGTTGTTCCTTAATTATTGTAATATTTTTATTTTTATTTTATTTAATTAAAAATGACATATCATTTTAATTATTATTCTAAACGTATACTAGTTCAACCACTATTCTATTAAAATTTTAATTAAATAAATAGTTTAATTTATTTTCATATGATATATATATACATTATTTTTGGTACATCATATGAGCTCTTTCGATATTGCAGATGTTAATAAATTCGAAGGATGGCTGGATTCCTGCTCTCAAAAATGCATTGCTAGTGTTTCTTTTGTCCAAAATTGAGTGTCTCATTTGTTTTACTTTAAAGTTCTTTTTAAAAATAAAGAAATGTGATCTGATGATATTTATGTAATGATTGAAGTCAAATATATGAACTACCCTTAACATGGAGCATTTGCTGAAATCTGTCTTGTTATATTGTGGAGTCAAATGTCATTTAGTATACAAAAAGAGTCTTATGTGATGGTTTAAACCTAGTCTTCAAAGGGATTGTTTCTGTTATTCTGAAATGAATAATTTAAGCATATATTTTAATAAAATTATCTGGTATATGTTTTAAGAATTTTTTTTTTTTTTTTTTTTTTTTTTTTTTTTTTTTTTTGTGTGTGTGTGTGATAATACTCAAATTTTGTGTGAATAAAAATGCATGAACTTTAAATTTTAAGATTTTTCAAATTGACTAAATGTCTAGTTCAAAATTTCAAATGATTTATGATTGGATGGATAAAATTAAAGTGAATTACACTGATGTTAAATTATAAAATTTTACAAATTAGCATTTAATGCTCATTTAAATTCTACAAAATTTACATAATAAGGAAAGTAAAACAACACTTATAAATGAATGGAGAGAATAACATCTCGACTTTAAATTTATTTGTTCCATACTCCGTGTGACAAGAAAAAAAAATTAAAGGAAAGCATTCAAAAAGTTCAAAAAAAAAAAAAAAAAGTTAATGCTTATCTATCTATCTGTTTATCTATATTTATATTATAAAGTGGAATGAGTGATTCATTCACTTTTTATTAGTATCATCACTAAATAAAAACAGAAAAAAGTAATTATAAAACAATAAAATGCAACTTATTTCAAATCACATGAAGAGAATGATAAGAAGAGTCCTATTTAAATTTTAAATTTCTCACCTTATTTTTTTCATCTTTAACTCTTTTAATAAAATAACTAACTTAATTCTAAATTAAAAATAATTCAAAAATTTTATTTTTTTTAACATGCATATAATGTGTGCATCAAGGTACTATATTGTAAAACCGTAATAAGAAGATGTCTAAAAAAATTGGTGTCCTCAAGGATAAAATAATTTTTTTGGACAATTAAAAAATAGATATCTGTAAGAACCCAATATTTTCAACATGTTGTGAAAATTATTTATCTTTAACAGTATGGTGTTATTGATAAAATAAACTATAGGGTACTAAATGCAAATTTTAGTTTTTGACATAATGAATGTTTAAGTTGTCGCTAGGGAATATTCGTTTTCATACCATGAGCCGCATAACGACAAAGTATTAACGGACCCCACAATGGAATACGTGTGGACTCTACTAATATTTGTCGAACGACTTTGAATAGTCAATAATTATTGGCATGTCTCTTTCTATTATACTATTACTCCGATAAAAATTGCAACAGTAATATAAGTAATAGTAAATATATATATATATATATATATATATAT
>JAUMHB010114230.1:0-28526 GCA_032359685.1 Pittosporum tobira | reverse complement strand
TCCCACATGGTTCATATATATATATATATATATATATATATATATATATGTGTGTGTGTGTGTTTGTGTGTGTGTGTTTGTGTTTGTGTGTGTGTGTGCGCATACACACACACACACATACATACATATATTGTATCTTAGGTTTCACTTACTATAATAGGAAGAGTGAGATCACGTAATTAACATGAGGAGCAATATTATTGGAGAAAGCTTAATATATGTTAAATGACTTTACTAGCCTGGTTTATGTAGATCACATGATAAATCCTACTCCTGGAGAGTGACTTTGCAAATTTATGTTAGATCCTTACGACATCATAGTGGTTGAATGTATTCTAGTTATTTGTTACTATATGTTAGAGATATTAATACATCATTATGTGATTCTCACAATTAGTACATATGATATGTATTTTACACATATTGTATATATACATTTTAGAATATGTCTAACATGCTAATTAGCCCTCTCATGCAAGCAATTACTTTTCATGCTTTGAATAGTGATCAACTAGCGTTTAGTAGCGAGTAAAGATAAGACATTTTATCTATTGTTAATTTAGTTAATGATCTATTAACATTTTGTCTGATGATCAATTGTCAGTTAGTAACAAGTAAAATAAAATATTTATATGTCATATTGGTAGGATCAAGATGAGGTTAAATGATTTTAACTGGATATTCTACTATCTAAACTAGCCTTATTTATAGCCAGATGTGAAATCACAATGTTCGCATTGCAAAAAGTAAACAATTTGAGAATTCAAGTTAGGCTCTCCGTGAGCATCTGAACTAAGATCCGCATGGTTCAGCTATGAGATATACATACTCTCAATTGTAAAGTTGTCTTCCGTGACATTTAGCTGGACATGAAGTTTAAAAAATTGGTGTTTTGTAAATAAGCAATTTTAAAATTTTGAGTTGGACACTCTGAGAGTGACTCGACTAACGTCCACATAACATATATGTGAGATATTTGTTTTGGAGGTCTAACTTGGGCATAAAAATCATTTAAGAATGTGAAAGAATACAGTTGCTCACCGTGTAAATCTTATAAGGGCAAATATTAGTTTATCATCTTGTTAATCAATACCATTTGTAATCTTTGACTATGTCACATAGATATAGATTGATGTTGCTACTTTATTCGAAAAATCAACATAGATAAGAAGACCCTATGGGTCAATTTTAGGAAAGCAAATGATACATGTCTGAGTAACACTAGGCAAAAGGTGTGATTCCCCAAAATTTCTAACTCTTTACTACATAGAAATCAGTCGCCATATTACGTCGTCATCAACCTTGTATCAATTATGTATCAATTCCACCTGTCATGTCTCATAAATATCTTACATATGACTAATAACGAAAGCTTAAAATATAAATAATATTGCATATTAGGTTATGGTGATGAAGTCCCACCAAATATAGCAATAAGGTTTGCAATATAAAGTTCCTGTAACATACATCACAACCGACAACAAATGATAAAAGATAATACATAGATCACATAAAGGCAACTATTATTGTGTCATGTTCTCATTTTCCTTATTTGAGTACTTACCTCATTTTGTCAAAGTTAGAAAAGGCTAAATAGTGGACCTCAAGGTTTAGGGTTGTATAATGTTTGCACCCCAAATATCTTAAATTAAAAAAGTCATCCCAAATTTTCATTTTGACACTTAAATGAACCCATTATGTCTTTTTCGCTCACTACTTTGCCAGATTTTCTCACGTGTCAAATTATTTAGACATCATTAAATTATTTATTTTCTCTTAATACTCTATATAGCTCTTTGAATACTTCAAATTAGTCGGATTCGATTTGTATTCGTGCTTATCTCGATAGTTAAAGGAGCCTTATACAAATTTTATTTTAAACTTAATAAATTATAATAGTATAATTTGAGCAATTTAATACTCGACTTGATTCGATTTATTTACACCCCTAAGAGTGCGTGCCATAAGTAGTACGACTTGCTTAAAATGGAATTCAATAGAAACATAAACCCATATAATAGTGAGTCATGCTACAAACACTAACGATATCCTAATAAATTTATACAACATAATACAGCTAGTGATGTGTCAAAATTTAATTAGTGGATGTTTGACAATACACAATGTATGTCTGACATTATAATCAACTATATTTTACCACACCAGCTTGTGTAAATTTGCTAACATAATTCCTAGTGTACGTACATAACACTATTGTAAAACAACACAAATAAAGTTCTTTTTTTAAAATTATTTTTTGGTTAGTTCTCAACATGTTAAAGTATTGTATTTCAATCAATAAATATAATATTATCATGACATTACTATTATATTTGTAGCTAATATATAATGGGACCGTATTTCAATCAATAAATTCAATATTATTATGACATTACTATTATATTTGTAGCTAATATATAATGGGTCCAGATTCACAACCAATATTATAATGGGTCCAGATTCACAACCAAAATTGCCTAGATAGCATCACTAGCCAATATGATCATGTGTAACAACCCTGGACCCAAATATATTAACCCAAGAGTACCAACCAAGCTCATTGGCCCACTACAGGCTTGACCCAAAAACTTAAGCTATTATATACTCTTAGTAGTGAACCAAGACCTATATAAGGTCATTAATACTCTCAAACTTAACAAATGTGGAACGAAATATCACATCCTGACTATCTAATACTAATTCAAAGGCGGCAAAACTTCCTTGTATGCTCAATAAATTACTGTGTGTACAAATAAAGTAAACTTTATAACCCTTAAATTAATATTGAACGACCAGGATTATATTAGTTAGACAATGCTACAAAGATTCCAAGATACGACAAGTGTCACAACCTTAACGTTTGACACAAGTTATTTCTTTACCAATGCATGTGATGACACCAAGTCCTCTAACTTAGTTCAACCCACGAAACACACAGAAACACACACAATGTATGGCAAACAAAATACACACATTTACAAACAGTGCGCAACTGTTATCATTTCCATTTAATAAAGAAATATACAGTGTATAAGCTTGCGATATCCTCACACAATGATTTGCATTTCCATGGCTTTACATAGCATATTTTATACAAGTACAAGGCGACAATTAAGTAATTACCCTTAAATTTCAGCCAAGCACTACAGGACAAAACCAACCATCCCAATTGCCAAATCCTATCTTATCCAGACTAACAAGGTTTCATTCGATATTTATGCTCATAGCAACCTCTCACATGTCCCGACAAGTTTGACCATAATTAATAATCCACAAGTAAACTCTGGAACTAACAAATCATGCCTTAAAATTTTCAAGAAACATAGCTGCCAGTGTGCCAAGTCGCCCACGTAGGAGAATCAAAGTCTTAGCCAATTTTCAAGCCCACGAAATAGATTTTAAGTGTGCCAACATGTTGCTAAAGTGTTGCATATGTCCCATCACTCACCCAAGGTGCTAAATATATTTCTTTTCTCAAAATCGCTACCATGTGCCACCGTAGGGTGAAGTGTTGCACCACCTCAACACTTTGTGTGTCCAACATTAACCACAAGTCTGCCCATGTTGATACGTCATTGTGTCCATGCCTTCATGTCATAGCCCTACCAATCTAAATGCCTTCATGTCATAGCCCTACCAATCTAAGTACACCTCTTTCCATATATGCTTTATGAGAAAAAAACTAAAATAATAGTTGTATCTATTAGCTATATCTGAAGAGTCATAATAGAACTTAAGTTTCTTGATTGACAAGTCATTGTTGCCATTGAATTGTCATCAGCCTTGCAAAATAATAAGGTCAAACTATACGGTAGGCATATTAGAACTTCCATTTTTAGAAATTTAATGGAAAGAAGCTAACAGTTGCAGAGAAATTAGGGAGGCCATGACTAATGTAGTAGTAGTTGTGCATTGTTGTGCAATTATACTACCATATTTGGGTCACGCTAATTGTTAAACGGTACATAAGGCCCAAAGTTAGAGTACAATATTTATATAAAAAATTAAAATAATTTTTTCTTTTTTAAAAGATACTAAATTATAAACTTATCTTTAATTTTAAAACCTAAAAAAATGATCATTTCCAATTTTTGAATGAATGTAGTACTAAATAAACAAACACAATTTTTTTTCAGAACAACAAAAGTACCATCAGCCACTATAGTTTTGATTTGGATTTGATTGGAAAGTTAGGTTACATAAAACACTAATTATCATTTTCTGTAAATTTTTCCCTTATAGTGAGTAGCCATGCATTGGATATTAATTAATAAATATATATACAAACAAAGATAAAAATGCGGAATAATCAGTTAAATTTACATGGTAACTGTAACTGCCATCCAAAAATAACTCTTTTTTTACCTTTCACCTTCATGACCGACCCCTCCACACTTTCTGCCCTTCGTGACAAAGTCACCTTCCTCCTTTTCCTCTACCACCTTTAAACCTTCCAAACAAATTTTTAAAAACTCACAAACATAGACTGAGTTCTTCTTGATCATCATCTGATGGAGGAGCACAACAAGACCAACCCAGTACACAAACCTAAATCCGGAACCAGGCTACAAAAACGCGCACCACCCGCCCTTCAACTCCATGGCAACGATCCAGGAGGTCATGTAAGCGCGCGTTCTGTGATTCCATTGCTATCGCCTCTCATTCTTTCGCCTTCTCCATTGCCCGTGGCAGACGAGCAACAACAACAACGAACCAGCAAAAATGACAATAGTACAGGTGGTTATGTGTCGGGCGGTGCAATGTGGCAATATCCGGCAATGGATGCATTAACGTCGACGAAGCCTTCGACAACAACGATGTTTGCTTTCTTCAAATCACAGTGCACGATTGTTCCTAATCATGTGCAGTGAGGCTGCCTAAGAATTGTTTCGTGTAGCCCCTGCATATTATTACATTGTATGTAGTTTTATTAGATTCTATGTTGGTAATTAATTATCCTTACTTGGATATCTTCTTCATTCTATCTTGGAGAGACATACTTCCGTATAGAAATTTGATATTTCCTGGACTCTCCGCGCATCAATAATAACTGGCTTACCATCATATATACAGCAATGCATACAAGCCAAATCGAGTCATGTAATTTATCAAACCTAAAATAAAACTTATTTAACTATCAAACTAATAGCGAATACAAATTGAACCTGAATAATTTGAAACTTACAAATAAATTATTGTGCTAGTTAACATTTTCAATTATGCTTTTAGCCAAAAAAACTCAAATCTAACCCTAAACCGCTTAATTCTATTTGTACTTTGTAGTCCTACCATAATTCAAAATATTTGAAAATATCAAATTTCCTTATGAAATATCAATTCCCATTGATTCATCGATCGCTTAAACATTTGGTCTAACCAAAGGACAATAAATTCAAAAATAAATGTGTTTTAAGAGCTGTAAATTCAAAATTTAAATGTGATTTTGAAAAGTATCTAGGGCTACCCCTAATCAATACTACATTTTTCTAGAACTCAGGGAACAAAAGGTTTCCTTCCCAAAAGCCCACCACCAAGTCCCGTTATAAACATATAATTTCAATCTACGCTAAATAACCAAACAGAGCTTAATCTAATCTATGAAGTTTGAAGGTTTTAGGTTATCAAAAACAATTCAGCTGCAAACAGCCAGTAACCTAACAAAGCTGCCCAAGAATTTAAATATCATCTTACAATTAGCTCAACATCAAATCAACCCAGCTCTACCACAAAGCACCACCACCCCTAAAAACAATAAAAATAAAAAAGCAGTGCAGACTTTCTAGCCAAAATCCAATTCAGAGGATTTTATTGACAAGAACAGCTTTATGATTCACAGAACTTGCCAATTATTGGCCAAGACCAAAGTAAGCACAGCACTAGAGGCAAGTAAAACCATTAAATGTTTTGGAGTATTACAGTAAATGGAATTACACATTCCATGACCATGAGCAAGTTCAAATTTTCAAGAAACCAAGCAAGCCTAAATTTACAGCAAATTTTAAAGTAGAATCCGTTTACGACCAAAAACATAGCTCTTCCTTTAATGTACAACTGTCCAGCCATTCACCTCTCCCGGTAAAACATCAAGTACCTCATTATCTTCCCCAGAGTATTCACTTAATACAAAATAAATTGTAAGGCAAACTAAGACGCACCCACCAACATCGGCAACTCCTATCTCAGCAAATGCTCTCCTTAGCACAATCAGAAGTCAAATTCTCCATTTGCCTGAGGAAAAGAAAGCAGGGCCCAATTAGAATAACGAGTATAGGAACTATCACTATACAATTGTTTTGTTAAATAAATTAGAAAAAAGCAAAAACAAATAACCCACAAAACAAACCTTGTTAAACAGGACATCTTTGTCGTTGATGTGCATAATACCATCCTTCAAAGTGCACTTCCACCTGCTCTTGGTACGCGTGACCTACTCACAAAAAGTTATATCATATCAACGAGGTTTAGCCATCTCTGATACTTGAAAAGTTCTCTTTTCATTAGCTAAGTTTGGCTTTGGCCTGCTTCAGACACTCCCTCAGTTGACAAAATGAGTCCCATTTAAAAATTCTGCAACTATTAAGCATATTTTGTTCTTACAAATTTACCCCTAAATATATTAGAACTCAAGGAGATTGTGTCATCATATAATCCAGTCGAATAAAAATGGAACTCTTATTGTGGAACAAAAAAAAAGACGGACAAATGGGATTCTTTTTGTGGAACAAAAAGTATGAAACATTTGTTTGGAAGACAAAATAAAATTACAGTACCTTGTCAAACTGAGCCAGAACCAAATGTTGTGTGTTTAGGTCCTCCCCTTGATCCACATCATCCAAATCATCATCGTCATCGTTCTCATTCAAGGGCTCATCTTCATCATCA
Organism: Pittosporum tobira; assembly: GCA_032359685.1. Taxonomy (NCBI): domain Eukaryota; kingdom Viridiplantae; phylum Streptophyta; class Magnoliopsida; order Apiales; family Pittosporaceae; genus Pittosporum; species Pittosporum tobira. Next base: position 21,644 of record JAUMHB010114230.1, on the reverse strand, counting down.
TCTACAGCATCATTCTGAGTCACAACAGCAGGTGTTGCTGCTTGTACGTCTAGAAGACATGGATTACAGAAAACCAAAATATCAGAAGGAGAGAACAACACTGAGTAAAATCAATCTAGCTCTGTGTAGATCATGAACCTTACCATTTGGAGCAGGGGTGTTCACGACATTGTAGTCTTCATTAACAACTCCTTGATAGTTGTATATCTATAAGGACAAAATAAAGCAAAAATGTTAGTATACGCATAATGTCAACCAACTTTTTGATTCATCAAAGAAAAGGAAAATGGATTAGTGTGAAGTGAAACAGTAAAAGAAACGAGAACAAAAAGTCCCTTTTACAAACAAGTCTATCTTTTTGAACAATCTAATACTAAGAACTGATAATTGGTGCAAGACTGTTAGAGGGGTATTCTACATTTTCATTTCCTACTTCGTCCTTCTCACTTGTTCCAGGTTCAAAATACAGCCTCACCACTAAAATTCATGAACGAATAAAAGGATCTTAGACTAGAATAATGCTTTACTTCTCATTCAACAAACTTGTATTAAATCAGACATGAATCACATGCATTTCTAGACTGCATCAATGAAAATTTTTTATTTTTTTTTAAAACTTATTTATTTGATATATATGTAATTTATAAAGAAAAGGGCATCAAAAGGGGATGACATCGCATCATGAGCTGAGTGTACGGAAGGTATAAACAAAAGGCCAACTAACCCTACAAAGGGAACAATTGCCTAGACATATAAACCATCTTACACAACAAAAGGTGAAACTCTGCCACAAAATCAATAACAGACTAAAGAATTCAGATAAGATTCATTTGCCAAGGGGAAAAAACAAAGAAGACTCAAAAAAGGAATTTAGATGTTTTACACTAGTGCATGTTAGATCCTTTTTTATTTTGTTTTTTGAAAACAGAATCTAATATGGACAATCGAGCGTCAAAATATCTACAATTACTTTCCTTCTAGAAAACACACCACAAACAAGAGTACTGTATAGTAAGCAGAAGACCAGGAGGCAAAGTCGTAACAGCTAACCCACATGCAGAAATACAAAGATGGAGATAATGGTTCAATAGAGAGACCTATACTTTGTCAAACAATTAACTTCTTTATTGTAATTGTTATTATGCTTTTGTTACCTGTGGTTCTAGTATGCTTGTACTGCTTTGTTTCCTTTTGTAAGTATGTTTTCTTGTTAATTTTTCATGTACAATCTAGAACTTTCACATCTAATAGTCATATATAAATATAAAAATAAATAAATTACACAGCCTAAGAAAACCTAAGCGACTTCCTAGGTGGTCTCCCTCTCCAAGTAGGTCCACCTACAAATTTTTGTAACACTGGAACAGGTAAGTATATACTTTGGTATTTAATTGCATAAATCAAGGATTCAATCAACTAAATATTATTTACTTCTTTAGTATGTAATCTAGCAACTAGTTATGAATTGTTTAATTCAATACAGAACCCCAATAAGGAGCAACATAACCAATTACCCTGTTATCAATCAAGTCATTTACAAATTCAATAGTGAAGATACTGGCATTACTTCAGTAAACAAGCAAAATTTCCACAAAGTTCTACTCCTCACTTCTCCAGAACCCTAAAATTTGGTTGGAAGTAAGATCTTAAAGGAGCACACACTTAAAAGGCTCCTCAAATGTGACAAAACATGTGTTCCACAGCTGGAAAATGGGGAAACAATTGAAAATGTACCTCAGTACTTATGTCTCTCCACCTAGTCATAATAAAAATGTTCAGTGACAGCTTGGTGAGGTTTACAGATGTCCATTATACATATATATACACGTGTAAGATCCTTTTTATACAAAATGCATGCATAACAACTCACATATGCACATTCTAGGACAATTGTGGAAATGGCAAAGAATTCAATGCACATTTGCGTAGAATGAACAGTTGAACACAGAAACAGAAGCTCACATTTGGTGTAGAGAGTGCATCATCATATGGATCAGGAGTTTGCCCGTCCACTTGAGGGATCCGAGAAGACAATTTTATCCCTCTTGCAAACTCTCGGTTAGCAGCGTTGGTCCCTTGACCTGCCTGCAAAATGAACATACGATATCATTATATTTTCATTGTCCACATGAAAATAATCTAAAAACTTGTAATAATGAGAATACAAAGACATGATGTTAGCACCGAAATTACACATACATAAGAATAATAGGACACAAAATTAGGAGACAGAAAAGTATAAATGTCAAACAATATTGAATTACAATTACTATAAAGGCAGAGAAATGATTTCACCTCAAAATTATCTGATATAGCATCTCCAGCTCCATCCTGTTGTGGTATGTATCCATTGGGACCAGTACGATATTGTGACGCAAAATCCTCTCGTTTTCTCTTTCCAGAAGACATCATGAAGAAATCCTACAGTTTTACCAAATTTAATTACCATTTACAGATGACAGAATTTTCTGTCTATACTCCCCAACACATAATGCAACATTAAATGTTTACTTGTAATTAAAACACCACCAAGGCAGATATAGAATTAAGTTGCCAACACTCCACAGTCATTTTTATGGAATTATCATGACATTTATTATTCTCTTCAATTAAGTTGGGTGAATATCCCAACAAGTATTTTCGGAAAAACGGAAAAGGAACAGCAGCAAATTCCAGAATAAGGGTTTTATGTTTCTGCTTATATGGTTAAACACTAACAAAAGCTTCAAGAGAACGGCAAATCAAATGCAGATGTATTTTAGTGTCAACTATGGACAATAATAACCTGTGTCGTCGGTGGATTAGAAGCTCCCCTGTCTACTTCATCACGCCCTTCATCATAAGCTGCGAGGAAGACAATAACAATTAATGCAAAACTTTCATGTCTCTAAATGTTACAATTGTACCACATAACAAACTACTACTTTTTGTAATCGTGGACCTGCAGCCACTCCCCTTAAGGTGAGCATTGGGTAAACCACCGGTTGCACAACTGTACCACCTAACTTACCAATATTAACATCAAGGGGAGGCCTTTGGTTCATCCAAGTAGAAGGTGGTTGCTGCAAGATAAAAAGAACTAATGAATCGTTTTCTTGTATCTAGACTCGGTCTTCCGGCTACTATACATACAACATTCACTCTCCACCAATCAGATAAGGGAATATAAACTATATAAATCGGGTAAACAAGTGGCAACAGGTCACTGGTATTCTAATTTCATTCTGTTCGAAACGCGTTTAATTTCGCACTTATAACACCAACCAACCCCCCCCCCCCCCCCAAAAAAAGTACATAAAAAAGAACAATTGTCAAACAATACTGTTACAAAAATTGCAACGCCTACCATTTGCTCGCTAGGTCTTCCAGATTTTATCTCTGAGACTCCATCATTATCAGTTGAGTACTCCCCGGGAGTAAAAGGGGTACCACCAGTAGGTATGTTATATAGTGAGCCGTCAGCTGTTCCAGGTGTTTGGGCCACTCCAGGCAACGGTGTGTGGGCTGTTCCAGGTAAAGGTGTTTGGCCTGATCCTGGTAATGGTGTTTGGATGGGAGTCTGTAATGGTGTCTGCATGTAAATTACCCCAAAACTCAGAATAATTTTTAAAAATACATAAACATAAATAATGAAAAAGCTACGTAAACATTAATATAGAAGAAAGAACTCACAGGAGGAAAGAGTAAGTCTGCAGTGGGGGTTTCGTACTCCTCAGTCCCTTCATACGGTACATTAAGATCATGAACAGGAGTAGGACCCCCGGGTGCCGCCCTTGGAGCTGAAGACCTCTCTATTGGGCCCAATATAGCACCAGCTTGCATCATTTTCATTTCCCATAACTAAAGCCCAGATAAAAACCAGAAACTTGAACAAATTAAGTCTTATGATAAAATCAATAAGCAAAAAAGAAATTACTGTAATACCAAACACTTAATCATATCAAAAAGCAAACTCAATATGCTAAGATATTCAATCTTGATACATTCAAGTCTTATATTGAACATTTAGTTCAAATGTTCCAAAAATAAAGGGTACCTCTTTTAGAGATCATAGTATACAATAACAATATGCCCAGACGTTGATCGTTGCAATTAAATTGTCATGTCGCTACCAATAAACTAAGCATTCATTATTTTAGGGTAACTAAAAATTTTGTAGATGAGGATCTTTTTGTTTATTTCAAACATCTTGTGCTTTTTCCTTTTTTCCAGCCTCCCCCTTTCCCTCTTTTCTTTAACATATATTATATTCATTTTCCACCAACCAACTAGCTTGGGATAAAAAGCTTACTTGAGTTAAGACTATTTTTGTGGAACAGAGGGACTAATAGATACAAAAAAATCAGAATTATTACAAGAATAACAAGGTAAGCTTGTGCAGTAACAAATTATTAATTTTTCTACCTATCATGTAAAAAAAAATAAAAAATAACAAGGTAATAAGAAACGAAAACCATCACAAAACCTTAACACATTCAAGTCTAGGATTGTCTTCATTTCGAAATAACATATACAAACAACAAAAGTGCAAACAACTCAAAATTACTACAATAAAAAACATTTTACCACCTTCTTTCAACAAAATGAGTCCCATTTCTCAACTTTTCTTCTTCTGCAAAGGGAGCTCATTTAATAGTTATTATATATATGGAGGACAAGAAAACATAACTCATGTAGGTCCTTCATGCCAACTATAGCTGGTAATTTCGGTTTTCTATTGGCGGCTTCAGCCATAACCGTAGCTCTATTTATTGGCCTGAGCAATATAACAATTCATAAAAAGAAACCTTTTCCTTAAGTTAAACGTCACAATTCCAACATCATGCCACTACCAGTAACTAAGTCGCCAACAAAAATGATATACTGGTGTTCTTAAAATTTGTAAATTTTAGAGATGACTCATTTTGTGGGACACAGGAGTGCAATAACAAAAGAAAACCATCACAAAACCCTAAATCCCAATAATCAGCTAAGACCATTCAATCTAGAGACATTCAACACTCGTATATCTAACATTAAACTCAAAATAAACGATTAAACCATAAAGTTTGAGATTTTAGGGTTGAGAATTACTCCTTGGAGCTCGAGCAAGACAGCTTCTCCAGGACCTCCATTGTTAACGAACTCCTCACGAACCTTGTTGACGACATCCTCGATGACTTGGACATAGACACCACTGCTATTTGAACTCGTCATTCTCCGATTAACCGGAGAGCCGCCTACGTCCCAAAATTGAAGTCACAGATCTTTAGCCAGAGGAGTGGCTCAAGGGGGTCTAGGGTTTGGTTGTGAAGCAGGAGAGGAGGAAATGAGAGAATAGGGGCGGAACAGAAACGGGAAAAAAGAGTGTAATATAAATAGGTTTGCAATCCGATTATCTGGTGCGGGATACGTGTCATTATCTGTATTCTCGTTGTTTTCTGGCCTGCTTTTAGAACGGTAATGCTATTTATTATTATTATTATCCTAATTCTTAGTAAATTATTCGACTCATATATTGTTATAAATATAAATTATGTAAAAATATTCGAGTAATATTAAAGGTTTTTAATCTCAAATAATATAATCATTTCATTTATTTAATATTATATTGTATAACATATTATTTGAGATTAAATTGAGGACTCTAAATTTAAGATCCTAGCATTATTTTAAAAGTTTATATAAAACTTATAACAACTTTGAATGTGAAATCTATTTATAAATTTGTCCTATTAATTAACTATAAATACATAAATAGAAATAAGATATGAAGATAAAAGTGGAAAGATATAGTACAATTTTAAAATATTTATATAAAAATTATATAAAAGGAGATAATATTGTATCCTAAATGAATTTTTAAAATTTTAAATAAGTCTCAAATTTGATATTTTAGTATAAATAAATAAATATCTGGTGGTTATGTGCAATAAATACAAATAATAAATAGTAGATGTAATAGTATAAATAAATAGTATCTGGCGGTTATTGCAATAAATACAAATAGTGAATAGCAGATGTAATAGTATAAATAAATAAATATATGGTGATTATGTGCAATAAATGCAAATGATGAATAGTAGATGTAATAATACCAATTGAATATCTATTTGAGATCCTTAACCTTATATCTATTTTATAATTTACATTTAAATTTTGAATATAATAAATATTAAAATTTATTAATAATCAATATTAAAGGACCCCATTATGAATACCTTGTTTTTGGCAAAACAAATGTGAAATACTTCACACATAAATTATTGTATTAGTTCTGAGTATAATAATTATTGCATAAATTGTATGTTGAATTCACTCACGGTATAATAGTTTATGCGGAATGTATTCCACTATTCACATATATTTTTTCATTTGGAATATAAAAAATTATGTTAGCAATGTAATATTTAAAGCAAATATTATCTAAATTAGGAATGACAATTGAAAGGAGCGGACATTTTGATTATATCATCCTCATCCTTATAAGGTTTATAAATTTATTTTTGCATTTTTATTGTGAGTAAAAAGTGAACTCTTATCTCTATGTTCATTCCCATTGACGACTTAAATTCTCTGTTCGCGTCTATAACTTTTATTTCATTATTTTTTCAATAGTCCAAGAGATTTCAAATTATTTTAATTTTTTTTCAATAGAGTCGGACTCGCAATCGCTACCCTTATGGTAAACACATGATATACTAAATTTCATATCGTTGATACATAAAATTTTAAGTCTTTTTGATAACAAACAAACACACACACACACAATATGATAATCATAAACACAAGCAAAGGTATAAAAAAATTAATAAATACATAATATATGAAGGGAAATATAACAACGGATAGAGCGGAGAATAGTAGTATCGATACCTTCCCATCACCAATTGAACTATTTGATAATTTACTTCGCATGACCAATCTCTTGTTAAAATGAAATCAATGTCGTCATTTGGGCCGCAGATGCAAAAATATCATGGGGATGTGACAAAATGTCATCTCTAATTAATATAGTAACACTTTTGCACGAGAAATATATTATTGACTTAATTTGAATGCATAAATTTGATTTTAAATATTTTGGTTTACCTTGTATTACATATTATTATAATATTAATATATGGTCAACAGTTTCATGTCCTCTTTTCGTCTCAGAATTTTTGTAACATATTTTGACGATTGTGTGGTAAATATTTAATATGTAAAGCATATTATAGTATTATATTTTTTAAATTATATATTTTCAATTTTTTTCTAAATTATGTAATACAAACATGGGAAAGACCAAGGAAATAATTTGATATATATGATAGCATTGAGGTGTATATTTTCTATTTGATTGTGAAATTTCTTAAAATTAAAAACAATTCTGACAAAGGAGTAGGTTACATATTTTTCTTGCATTGTCTTAGAACATGACCAAACTGGCAAGAGGAAAATGGTTGCATAAAGAAAAGCATTCTAAAATCAAATTTTATCCTCAAACAAATCACCACTACTCAATACAAGAAAATTTATAAGGTTAAGAAGTTATTTTATCAAAATATTACAAACCATGAAAATGTTTGAGATTGTAACTTCACGCAAATTTCAAAAAATTATTTTTAAAAAAAATACATCAAGTAAGTTAGTAAGAAAATATGTTGTTGCGACTTCGGACTCATTCTCCATGTGTTGTTATCAGTTGCTTTAGGTAGTTGACCAATAAAACAAACGGAGGGGTGGTATTATTTCTCCCCTCCATTACTCAAGTTAGTACATGGATGTAGCTTGACGCCAGAACATTGAAGTATAATTAGTATTGAATTTATGATAGATGACACCTAGAAGGTGAAAAAGTTTTTAACATGCTTTTAGGTTTTCGGATCAGAGTTATTAACGGTGGCATTGGTCATCTCATTTTAAAAGATTACTTATGATTCAGATGCACGTCTTGGGCAAAAAGATATCTTTTTCTAGAGAAACTGACAACTATTTACCTAAGTTGGAAGGGAGTCGTTAGGTTAGGACCTTCCTAAACCCACCCTAAAGAGTGATAAAGATATTCCACGTGTAAGGCTATAATACTTCTTATTCATATGCTATGTAAAACTATTGTCTTAACCATCATTATCTAATAGAGGAGAGCCATTATAGTAAGGCTAACATGATGGGTATCGGGGGAGTTTGACCTAACCCAAAATGGTCATATGTTTTTCCTTATGTTGGAGGTGTTGATGGATTATCGAGTTAGCAGGAGAATTTTGGGTTTTAGGTATTATTTGTGGATCATCATATCCTAGCAACCCCTAGTTCTTCAACTTATTTTAATGGGCTGAATGAGTCAACCGGCAATTAGGTCCATGTGATCCTTTGAAAGTTTCAAGGTGTCCTTTAATGTCAATTATCAATACTTTTGGGTTACACGGCCTGATAAGGGTTATATATTTGGCATTTGTTTTGTCCCATCCATATTGTCTCTTTATTTTTCGTGGGACTATCATTGTTTCGTCTTACTATTTTTTTGAGCCCATTAATAATAATAGTCAATTGTGGTTGTTGATAACTGTTCACCTACATTGTCTAATCACTTGAGGTTGCATTTGATGTGGTAGGTTTGATTTAACTTGGAGATCTAATCTTAGTTGTTGATATGGGTGAGATATAAGCATACATCAACTTGTTTTTCTCACTTAATGTCATTCGTGGCAGAAAGGTTATTGGCATTTTCAAAAACTCTCTCAATTTCACTGTTGCTCGAGGCAATTTCTATTAGGTTTCTCTAGCTCATTTGCTTTCATATTGAACTATGGCTTATTTTATCATTAAAACTAGCCAATAAGTGTTTTCATCTTTGTTTTTCACTACATTGCTGGCTATTTGCAACCATTAATTGTCATATTTGAATTTGTTCATTATTATTCATGTTTGTCTATTTCTATGCATGTCATATGCACTCATATAGTTGTCATTTGGGTTGTCATTTGTTTGTTTCTTGAGCTCTGGCTCTCTAGTCTCTTACTATTTTCTTGCAAGCGTACTAAGATTTGGTGTGTTGGGAGTGCGCTTTTGACCATTGCTTATAATTATGCATTTTATTTTTGAGTCTGCCTTTGAATCTTGATAAACTTCTGGTCAAGTTCATGAATGATTCAATTTTTTTCCAATGATCTCATATCTAATCTAACAATATATTTTCTTTTTGTATATCTACCTCTAACACTTTATTAGATATGTATTTAATGACGGGTGGGAAGCAATAGTTGATAGGTCTCCTGCCGAAGTGGGGCAAGTGTTGAGATTTCTCATCATTTGAATGAGCCCTGAGCCTGAAGACTTGAAATTGCTTGATCACATATCTTCAGAGTTGTGTCTATCGATGTTAACCTTGAGCTCGAAGGAGACAGAATGTTATTTGCTATGACTAGATAAATGTATAGAGGTTTGAGTTGAAATACTAAATATGTTGGACTTTCGGACCAATATGAAGAAGGCTTAATTTGCTGCTTTTGTGAAGAATATGAATAATATATATATGAAGATGTCATGTGTCTGCTCAGTAGTGGTTATATGATCACAAAGAATGTTTATGGTTATTTTTTGCTCTCTGCAAGTATATTGTTTTGGTCGTTGGTCATGTTTTTCTTTTACTGAAATTTATTTTTACTTTTTTTTTTAATGACTACTTTGATAAAGAGGACTAGAAAGATCAAGGGTTGGTGTCAATATATTGAGCAGGTTTGGTGGAGCTGGATTAGCTACGATGAGGGTTTAAAGGTTGATGGTGGATGTTTAATTGTGTGAACTCCTCAACCTTGTTGGAGGAGACTCATTAGTCTTTAGCAAATCCCCATGCTAGTAGTGTAGCAAGAAAGGGCTTGATGCTTCTAAGAATGATACAAATAGTGGTGGATCTGTCAAGCAATCAGGAATAAGATGATTCTAAGGGTACCTAGTCCATTACTAATGGTTGGGGTGTGGTTCAAAGATGAAGAAGAAGACTAATGAGACTGTGTTAGAGGAGAGGGTGGAGTGCAACTCGAATAAACTTTGAGCTCCTCCTTAGGATATAACTTAAAAGGGCATGTTATTTGAATTGATTGATGGTACTCCTTGCCAATGATCCATATACAATGAAGCTCCTAATGCATGATGCTCTAACTTTCATACTTCAGTATCATTTCCAAGTATACCAAAATGATCCATTCGTTTGGATTTTTGTGACTAGTTGTTTTCCTTGTAATGATATGTCATCTTTTGCTTTTAGTCCTGGACAATGTTGAGCTAGGTGTTTGAGCATGTGATGAATTTAGCCAAGATATGGGGTCCATCTTATTTGTTGAAGCAAGTGGTGAAAGAGTTGGGATAAGAAAATGATCAATTTTAGGCGTTGTTTAATGAGGTGATGTGATTGAAGAAGAGAAATAATATGTTGCTTGATTGTTAAAAGAATGAGTTAATAGGGCTGAAGCTTTGAATAAAGAAGGAGAAGGGTTAAACTGTGGATTTGGTGAATAAGACATTCAAAGTGGACTGTTTTGGGTGATAAGGTCAAGTCTCCGCAGACCTATATGCAGAAATAATATAAGGGCCTATTTAGGAAATAGCTGATCAAGGGCCATCTTGATGGGGATACGTACGACGCTCATCTTAATTAAAAAATTATAATCATAATATCAATATAATACTCCCCTTTAAGATATGTCTACCAAGATGGGTTGCCTTGATGTTTCTGCTAGGAATAAGTTAGCTATTCCTAATTCCTCCAATGATGAAGATAATGTTGAAATATGACCTCTTTTATGTCTAGACTTTGTGATAGTATTGTTATGAACAATTTTGTTGGGTAGTTATAATGCTTAAAGCCTATGGAAAATAGAATTTCATAATGACTAGAAAGCCCTCGGGTACTATTTGAGAATACATGAGCATCTTGGGTAATCAGGGTTTGATGCTAGGGAACCTTTTGAGCAATTTCATATTTATTTTAAGTATTTTTCTTACAGTAATATGCTTTTATCTTGGACATTTTTACTAGGCGGTAGTCTTCTAGCCTTGTTTTGTACTTTTTCTTCTTTACTTATGCAATGCTTGCTTAATTATTTACTTAATTGATATTAGTTTTTTAATATAAATTGTTCATATTCCCATTAAATGCTTGTTTAGGCACTACAAATTTTATATACACTTGAGTTTTGTGATCCAAGTTGTGTGTATTGCCCGATGAGTGGTTGCTCGGGCATCTTGTATATTTTATATTTAAAATTTTCCAACCCAATTTATATGCATACCCAATGAATGTGTATTCGGTTATTAGCTTGTATTTGAGATCCTGCCAAGGAGACATGTTAAGTATGAAAGGCTCATTGAGTGTTTTGTAGTAAATATAGCTTATCGCATGGTGACGAAGATATTCAACCTTTGAAGGTTATTAGGCTTTTTCGGTCCTCGCGTTCTTTTTTAGCCATAGTCTTTGGGAGTCTGACGAGTTCCAAGGCATAAAGTTATTTGGTATGCAATTAGGACTTGTCTTCATTTTTGCAAATGAGCCATGTTCCCAAGAGCTTGTCCATGGGGCTTAGATGGCCCTCACGCATGGAGAATCTTCGAACTAAACAATCTCTGAAGTATAGTTGGGTAAGCCTTGAAGGTTAATTTTTGGCATTCCCCTAATAGTGCAACTTTGAAATTTTAAATTTTCATAAAAATATAGATATTTAGTTAAGAACATTTTGATTACAGAAAATTATTTTTAAAGAAATCTTTTTGAGCAAATTCTTTTTTGGTAAAAAGAATGTTTTGAGAAAACTTGTTTTAGTAGGTAATGGATAAATAGGTGTAGGGTTTTGGATCCAAAAACGATGAGAAATTTAAAACATATACAATGCGAAATTTAAAACATATGATCCGAATCTTAGGAACCATGTGCACATTGAAATCGAACATAGGTTCGAATTATACCTGAATAAATCACGAGGGAGATCAGAAGAGCAGTTGCGTCTGGATCAGCGTGTCAATCGTTACACCTCTACTAGTATCCACACACACAAACTGAGCCCAAGCCTTGTGTATGTTAGCGCGGTTATCTGATTTCTTTCTCTCTCAGTCTCTCTCAACCTTGCAGTAATTAAGGTTATGATTGTGGCTGCTCAAAAGGTGTATGTGCCTCTGTGTAATTCATCCTTTAAGAGAGAACGAGGAAACCTAGCTGTCATACCTAATACATTATAAGCCCAGTTCACTTAGTGTGCGACCTTGTAGGTTCACCTAACATTAACAGTGAGCCCAAAACTCTTTTTCAGCCCACAAGTCATAAGCAGTCTCTAGCAAGACATTATGACTACCTAAGTTAGGTGAATGCCGATTTTTCTAACACAACCTTATCCACAACTAATAATATAATACTATTCATGATTGATTCTTAGGGCATATCACTAACAATAGGTAAGGTCATGCAAACAATTGTGAGGGTGACTTGGAGATATTTATTCATAACTTAAATATTTATGTATTACAATGGAGAATTCCATAAGTCAATCATTTCGAGGCAAATTCAAAACTTATTCTATTAAGTACTTGATCACTTACTGATATTACTTATTGAGGTTTGCAGTGTTCTAGGTGTTTTTAATGTCTTTCCCAGCGGGCATTCAAGCCTCAATACTTCAATCACTTTATAAGGTCTTTCATAGTTGGACATCAATTTTTCGGTATGCTTGGGATCTGATATGGTTGTCCACCTTGGTACCACGTCTTCCACTTCAACAAAGTTTAAGGTAAAATAAAATGATCTTTTGTAGAGAAGGTCCTTCAATATTATAATTGTACCCAAATCTCCATTCTACTTTATTTAACACGATAGAGCCTTTTTTAGGTCCTAAATTAACTAACGTTTTGAGTTTTTTAATGATGGTGAAATATTACTTTCCTATCTTACTCCTATTTTTTCTCTCTTTTTTAAGAATTTGATTCGACTATTGCTTCTCTTTCTCTCTCTATTTATGATTTCAACTCTTTAAACTTTTACTTTTCTATGAAAAACGCTAATTTCACTTATCTTTATCATTATTAGTTTTGGCAATCGAATAGGTTTGTTCCAATCAACAGCTTATCCATGAGTCCTTTATATACTTTTCTTTCGTCTATATTCAATTAAATAATTTTTTTGTTACCTTCTTCAATTAGAATTTTGTTTTCTATGAAAATACAATGAATAACAAAGAATAATATTATGATAATAAATAAACAAAATCTTCTTTTGATTTCTAAAAGAATCAAAACTCCCATGTAAAGAAGGGTGTAAGGTGCACTAACTATTGACTTGAATTTACGACTGTTGGATATTGACATGGAGAAGGTTGTACTCAATGTGGACATAAAGTTTCCAGCAGATTTAGGAATTAATCTAAACAAGGTACCTGATGATATAACAAAAATTTTCTTTGCATGTAAGGGAATAATATGGTCTTTTTAAAATGATTAAAAATTTAGTTTCCATATTTCGGTAAGTCTATTCTTCAGAAGAATTTTCTTGGTTTAGAAGTTTATGATAAGAGTTATGTATTTAAGGGTATATGAATCGATTAGGTTTCATTTTGCTTTAAGATTTATGTGATCCAGTACATTAATAACTTCGTGATTGAGGTTTGAGGGTTAAATTGATAGGGAATTTATAATGATATTTGATATCATAAATTTTACTTTTTTTTAAAATCTTTTTTTAAGAATTTTGTTGTTAAGATATTTTTTTTGTATATGTGACTTTAGAAGATGAACAAGGTGTATAGAGATAATTGATACCACTTGTACATAGTAAAAATTGATACGGATTTTATATATCGATAATAGTATATACTAAACCATAAACTTATGCTTACCAAAAGAAGCCACTCATCGAAATTACGAATGAATGTTAAGAACTCCCCAAATCAAGAGCAGCTATGAATAGTCAATTCAACTCAAACATCATCTACAAAATAAATACATAAGAAAATTAATTGAAAGAACTGCAAAGTAATTGATTGAAAGTTGATAAAGAAATTTTCATAATCCACATTTTTTAATTATAAATATAGATGAAATTTTATACATTCTTTAAGAAAAAAATCTTTTAAAAATAATTTTCTTTTATGTAAGAATTATAATCAAACATTTATTTTTGAAAACTATCATTCTTTTAAAATAACTTTAATTTTGGAATGTAAGGAGTACTAATACCGATTAGAAAGTCATTTATGGGATGCTCAAGCTATGAAGCTATTCAGCTTGAATGAAGGAACATTAGCGTTTTTTATATCTCTTATACAATTATATGGCCTTGCTCGTGAAGATCAACACCTTGTTATGCAAGACTATAGCCTCATTAAAGAAATTATAAATGTTCAAATCTCTAATCATTCCATTTTGACATCAAGAAAGAAAACATAATTAAAATATGTGGCTACCACGACACTTGATATCTAACTGATGCTCATAGACTTCTAATCTATAGTAATGAACGCATACAACCGTGGATAAAATATTCTCAGTACCTAAACTTAAACATAAAAATATAGCTCTATTTTTTACTATAGTACAATTAATAAAATATAATTTATAATCCTCATAATTAAAATGCTTCATCTCTAAAACCACAATATAGTTTGATACATAAATTCATGTACTTGATAGACGACCACATCCCAACTTAACAAATAAAGCACATCTCATATAAGTATTACATCACATTTTATTTGACGAGTAAGTTGACATTATCTTTTCAAAATAGATTTCTTCATATGTGGCATCTTCCACTTATTAGAACCATGCACTTTAATAATCTTTATCATGCACATTTATAGTGTCAAAAATATATTTTATTTAACTTTGAAATTGGAAAAGATTCAAATGTGTTTTCAACACTTTTAACAAGACTCTTTAAAGTAGTTGGGGCCTCCTTATGTTGCAATGATTTAATGACATTGAAAAATTCAACGTCCAAAACATTCAAATTACGAGAGTTCACAGGCTAACATATCAAACAAATATCAAAACGATCTTGTCTTGTAACTTAATAAAATTATGCATCATTAGGATCAAACTTATGTTCTTGCATTATCTTATTAAATAGAATTTGGTTTACTAGAATCCTCACTTGGCCAGTTAACTCGAATAGACACTTGAAAATATTCAATCTAGAATGATCTTGACATATGTCTCTTAGCTGTTCCAGAAACACGATTTGCATTAGTCTTTCTAGCTACCTCTCACACCAATTTTTTCAAAAAACACTTCAGCTCCTTATGCTTTAAATTTTAGAATTGCCATAGCAACTAAAAATATAATTTCTCCGATAAAATTCTTAATTTGACATATGCACGATGGTTTTTTTTTTCATTGAAAGAAGGTAGTAGTACTCTAATTATTTTGTCTTGTAAAACTATTTCTCATAAATATAAATAGTGTGTACATGTCAACAAATATCAGGTAATCTACTAAATTATCGCTCTCAAATATTGATATGTAAAATCTTAATCTCACTTTCTTATTCTCATCCTTCAAAAAGGCTTGATGGCATTCGAGTTCTACCTAATAATATTTAACTTGAAATGTCTAAACAACATTGTTGTACTAATGTCCAAGGCAAACAATAACGAATCAAGAATTATTTGTCGAGACAAAGGAAATTCTCGAATTCAATGAAAATTATTCACAAATCTCTTGTGGCCACAATTTTTTGGCCTTCTACGAGATATATCAATAGCTCCATTATGTGAAGTATTTTTAGATTGCTTACAAATGCATTGAATAGTTTGAATGGATACTGCAAATAATAAAGCAACCATTTTCGTCATATTTCGTTTCAATTTTCCATCAACAAATCTTTTAAGTAAAACAAGATAGATGGATTGACATTGATCATTTGACAAATTTTTTGTTTTTACTCCTACACCAGCATAAATAAAATTTTAAAAAATAAAAGAGTTAATTTCATACCATTAATTTTGATTAAGTCTACTAATTGAAAGTTAAAGTATTTTTGAAATTATAAATCAAGATTAGATCCTTAATCGTCAACTCAATATTCTATGTTGATCTATAGCATTCAACTTTTCTTTGGTTCAATATGCTATAGATTTATGGAGAGACATCATAAACCAACTAGTAAGCTCAAAAACTAATTTACCTCTAAAGATTCAATGACATGTAAATATCAATAGCATCAAATGAATGAAATTGAATGTTGCTATTGTTAGTAGAGTATTTTCATTAAACTATCTTTTTTTTGCTTGCTAAATTCAAGATTTCAGTATTACCAAATTAAAACAAAAAACAAAAAAGGATAATTAAATCAAACAAAAAATGAAAGCAGTAAAAGAACATTACCACTATTTTCATCCACATTTAAATTGGCATTGTCCATCATAATTTCGCCCCTAGAGTTTGATGATATATCTCCATCAACATTCAAATCGATATTTAATTCAATTTCATTTGCCAAAAGTTCTTGATTATTGTTTGAAATTTCTTCACTACTTGTCGAGATATTCAAATCAATTTCATTCGTTGGAACTTTTTGACTATTGATTGAAACTTTTTTCAATAATGACTAGAATATATCAAATCAAAATTTTTAATATCAACCTTGATTGCTAAACTAAAATCTTTAATAAAAAGATAAATAGATGGAAAACAAAATGAAAACAAAATTCATAAAAAAATTTAGCACTAGTTTGAAAAATTTTAAGTCAAAATTTTGGGGGATGATAAAGTAAGTTTTATAGAGAGAGACAGATAGAGACGGAAACTAGAAGACAAAAAAAAAATAATAAATAAATAGAGGGAATTAGTAGTACAAACTTTGGAGCAATAGACGTGGAATCAAAGAGCCGTTTCAGCATGTGAAAATATAAATGAGGAGAGATATATAACTTGATAAGGAGTACTAACTCTTTGTACTCCCCACTATATAACTTTCAAAAAATATAAAAATTGATGTATTCCACCCACCTAAAAACTGGTAAGAGTAAATATAAAAGGATATTAATTACAAAATTAAGGTATCAAAGCTTGTCTTTAATATATATATATATATATGTTAAGCGGTGGAATGACTATTAAAACATAATGGAGGGATTACAATTCATTATCTAATGTATTTTGACAGTTTCTTATTCAATTTTACTCAATGGTTAACTTTCAGAATATTTCTATACCAAAGCATTCATTCGATAAAGAGACCCCTATCTCCATACATGTCCATCCTGAGTGCCAAAGCCTTATCGACAAACCTCTTTCTAGCTGAAATGAATAAAGAAATTAAAGGAATTAAAATTGCAAGGAATGTGAATCCTATGTTACATATTTTTTTCATCGACAATTATACCCTATATTTTAAATCTTTTTTAGAATCTTGTAAAAATATTAAAATAATATTGAAAAAGTATGAAGAAATATCTAGTCAAATTATAAATTTCATTAAGTCACATCTCTATATTAGCTAAAATACTCATGACACCCAAACCAAACTCTTCTCTGACTTCCTTAACATATTTTTTCTTGAATCGAACCTCAAGCATCTTGGTGCTCATTTGATACTTGCAAATAAAAAATTGGGAAACTTATCATTTCTCAAAAAGAAAATAAACAATAAATTGCAATCATGAAAAGCAAAACTCCTCAGTCCAACTGAAAGCGATACCTTTGCTAAATCTACTCTAGCCCCTATATTTATATACCTTAAAATGAAGGTATTTCAAAAAGGAAACGTGAAAATGAAACCATTTAACATTGAAGTACTAATATTAGAAGAGTATAATAATTTATGTCATGACTTTTCTTAGCTTCCTCATCATCCTAGATCAGATGATTTAGATAGTCATAAAAATTACTATGAACAAAAATTATAACTACTATTATCTAAATTAAAGTAAGTGAAATTTATAACAAGAAATTTAAGGATTGAATAAAATTAGATTCGTTCCAAAAATATAAGGTTGGATAATTGAAATTAAAAAAAAAAAAAAACAACTAAATTAAATGAACTAAATAAGAGATTGCATTGAATTGGATACATAATACTTGAACTAGGCCAATAACTCGTGCCAAGTATAGACTTTTAATTTTGTAGTTCCAATTTTGATTGTATAAATATAGATTAAGTATTGAGGTAACCTACCTCCATTTTTTCTGTGGACTAAAATAAAATTTTGAAACATTTTATTCCATTGGGTTCACAAAGTGTTTTTTTTTCTTTTTTTCTTTTGTGAGTCATGTATATGTAGTAGTTTTATAACGAAAGTTGAGTAGATTAATTTTGTTCGTAATTTTGTAACAATATAAGATACAAAAGAATGGCGATAGAGCAAATTTTATATTATTTTTCCTGGTTTTCCATATTTATAATATTTTTATGACATTCAATTGACACAACAGGTTCTGAAATATTTTTGGGATATTTTCTTTCTTCTTGATCCTATTTGAATTTGGTCAGAACCCCGGAAAGTTAAGTAACTAACAAATAAAAAATATTGATTTTTCATAGACTTTATTCAAAATAAAAAATTTCAAGATATTTTCCTTCTTGACTACTTGCTAGATTGACAAAATTTGAGTTTTAATAAATAAGTTTGAATCACTCTAATAATCATTATTCACAACTCTATCCTCATCCGATGTATCCATATA
Organism: Pittosporum tobira; assembly: GCA_032359685.1. Classification (NCBI taxonomy): domain Eukaryota; kingdom Viridiplantae; phylum Streptophyta; class Magnoliopsida; order Apiales; family Pittosporaceae; genus Pittosporum; species Pittosporum tobira. Next base: position 3,017 of record JAUMHB010114230.1, on the reverse strand, counting down.
CTCACTTTGATATCCTTGAAAATTAGGATCAGGATTACATGGTAGCTCAGACCCGAAGTAATCCTTCTTATCCCTTCTACCAACACTCCATATTCTTTCATCATTTTTTACAAGTTCATCAGTCATCTTCATTCATAATCCCCTTACCTTTGTCCTTCTCGGTACTAGTACTAGGAGTTTCATCTACAACATTCTCACCCTTATCTTTTTCTTTTTTTTTTTCCTTTTAATCTTTTTCTTCCTGATTTCTATCAGTTCTTCATCATTGTCACTCATGTTGTCCAAACTAGTTGTCTCACTTACAGATTCTGCATAATCTTCATCATTTGTTTCATCCTCAGCGCTTAGATTGTCCAAGATAACTGATGGTTGCTGGGGATACTGCGACATCTCAGCAATTTTTTTGGGTCCAATCTCTGCAGTGTCATTAACATGCTCCATGTAAATAACACTTTTCATCATTGACATAACTTCCAAATCCAAACCGTATATTTAGTATATAGCTTAAGTTGTAACTTTAATCGTTGTATGTAGTTAAAGTCAACCAAACTTACGTAAATTATGTGATTAAAGCAAGTAAAATTATGTTTATTATATAATTATGAAATTTTCTATTTTACCAAATAACAAATAAATAAATAAATAATATTATATAATAAAGTAAGGTAGGTTTGATTACCAGATTAAAGTTTCTCAAAATAAAAATTTTACAATTTTTTAAAAATGTTATTGTAATCTTTTCGAATCTTTATGAAACCGAGGTAGTTTTTATACTACTTCCTCTGTCGTAATGGTGGGAGGAAACCCTTTTTTTTTTTTTCTTATTAAAATGAATATTTTGCACTTGATTTTTAATAGATGCAAAATTATTTATGGGGGACAATCAAAATATAATATAGGTCCCAAAATAAAAGATAATGCACTGAAATATTTTCTCTCTCTTAAAAGTCAAATTTTCTTAATATTTGAAATTTTGAGTGTTTTGATTATTTGCTCTCAAGACAAAAAGAATAAATACATTTTTTTTATAAGTCTATCGGTCATATAATTTTTACGACATGACAATTGCATGGTATAAATTTTAAATTTATGAAAAACATGTTAGAATATTTTTATTTTAAAAATATTTTTATATATTTATTTTAAAATTTAGTTCAAATTTTATAATATTTAATTTATGATATAATATATAATTTTTTTTCCATGCCTTACACACCATTAAAATGTTTTATAAAAATCGAAAATTGGATACTATAAATAATACTCCTGCTAGGTTTGCACGGGAAGATAGTACAGGTTTGAGTTTTTCAGACGCCAGAACCCTATGCTCGTCATCTCTCTCTCATCTACTACGTGCTCATAGAAACCTAGAAGATGTCGGGCGGATTTTTCCGGGTAACGTTTCGAACAAACTTTTTGGTTCAAATTTCTTACATTTGCTTGCGCTTTAAATCAATAATCTCAATTGCCTTGTTAGATCTCAATGATTTTGCGATATCTGTCTACGTTTTCTACGTATATCACTGAGATCTTCGCGTTGAGTGATTGGGTACTGGCTAAATTGGCTTTTTAGGGTACGACGGCTGATCAGGATACTCGATTTTCGAATAAGCAAGCTAAGCTCATGAAATCGCAGAAGTTCGCTCCTGAATTGGAACATCTGGTTAGTTTCCTGCTCTGATTTTAGTTTACTATTCCATCCGTTCCCAAAAAAGAACCAAAAAAAAACCCATTTAAAAAATTCATGAAAAGGTTATGTAATTCTAGGGTCCCGAATTGGGGTTCCCAAACTGATGTCATTAAATACCTAAAATAATAATGTTTAATTTAATAATGGTGGTGGCGGCGGCAGCGGCATGGTGATGTAATTGATATGGTAAACTTGAGCATATTATGTTTTACACCAAAATCAATCAAAACAATACTATTTTTGCCAAAGGAGAAAATTTGAGAAATACGAGGTTCATTTTGTGAAATTGACGCTCTCTCGAGTCCAAAGAGTAAAGTTTGTCGGACTCTTTTGTACTATGAAAAGAGTTTCATCTTATGATTGACAGACAGTATGATGTGATAATGTTCTCAGGTGTATCGTCCCAACTACTTTATCTTGCCACCATTACTAAACTAAACATTCATTTTGGATAAACATGGAGTTACGTAGAAGAATTTGGGAGAACTTTGTATTAAATGGACATGTCATGATTATCTTACATTTGTATATGCCTGGTGGTGTTAGGTGGATATCACCAAAGTTAAGATGGATGTTATCAGGCCTTGGATTGCGCAACGGGTGACTGAACTTCTTGGATTTGAAGATGATGTGCTCATCAATTTTATATATGGTCTCTTAGATGGGAAGGTAATCTGAGTTCTAAATTCTTATTTTCCCGTTTGCCTGACTAAAAAGTATCTGAGAAGTGGAGAATGTTTGATTTGAACTATATGGCCCAGTGATTCGCATGCCCAAACTATTTGAAAGGAACTCATTGTTTAAAATCATATAAAGATATAAACTGAGACCTTATGTCAAGAATGTCTAGCTAGACTAGTATTTAGTTCAAAAATCTGTCAACTATACCATTTGTTCGTTTTCTAAAGAAACTATTGCCTACTAGGCGTGACTTATCAACCCAAAAAAAAATAACAAAAAACTCTCACCTAGGACAGCACGTCCTCTTCCCTTGTGCATTGGGCTTAAGCTCAAAAAGCCTGTGCCTTTACTACTTGGGATGCGCCTCAATGAAGCGAGGTGCAGAGTCTGTGCCTCACCTCGCCTCGGGCCTAGGCAAGCCTTTAATAACTGTGGTACCTATATATTGAAAGCCTTAAAATGGTTTTCAGATTTCTTGTTTTCTTAAACTTTGTGTCCACTTTCTTATTTTTATGTCTCTTTAACATGCATACATAAATAAATAACCGGAGGGTTATATAATTTTTGTCTTTAGGGTAACAATATGTTCTCTATGTATTTTTAGATATGTAATTATTGTATTTTGCATTACCTTCCATATCTTACA